>KN050140.1:0-43136 GCA_000743315.1 Lignosus rhinocerotis TM02
TACTGACAACCCCAGATACGAATCCCCAATAATCAGCCATCTGGCAATCCTACGCTTTGGAAAGCAGTGCTACTCACTCCAAGAGACCTCATGGGGACTTGCTCCCCCGGAACGTGCTCCCAGAAGATGTTGAGCGTCCAGCTCCGATAAGAGGCTGGAAGAGCGGTCGAAGAACCGATGAGCATCCGCGCCTCATGCTGCCGCTGGATGTCAACGCCCCTGTGTGCCGCAAGACTGCAGTAGACAGAGATCCACATATGAGGGACTCTTCGAGCGTCTGAGGAAATAGTTTGTCCATTCGGGACAACTTCGAGCCTCGGGCTGTGTCAAGAGCAGGTTGCGATGGTGAGGTGCATAAGAGCCTGTTGAGCAAAATGAGATGACACGAAGGAGAAGCAATGGGCGGCGAGCATACGGAACTCGACCATATCGCCCTATCTACCAGTGGCGTGAGGACTCAGTATTTCCGTGTCGAGCGTCGTGCGCTGAATGATATTAACCTGTAGAGAAAGCGGGGGTGCGGTTCAGGGCACATTCCCTTTGCACCTCTTGACTTTAGTCCTTGACAACTCCAACCAAGCCTACCATGCGCGCTGCAGTTGCGATCCTCCTCCTGGCCTTCGTCACTGCCATGACCAATGCTGCTCTAGTGCAGAAGCGAGGTAGGTCTTCGCCGCGATGATGACGCCTTAAAGTTGCAACATTCTTCTATGAGCATTTTCTTTTCCTACATCCAAAGTCAGCCTCTATGTATAGTAACTCGAGTACTCACCTGTTCCCGGGCAACCTACAGGTGAGGAAAAGGGCAGACTCTGGGCAGGTTGTGCGCACCAGGAGATCAAAGGTTCGTGACAAGTTTGGTCAATTGGGGTTTAACGTTGCTGATGACTCCTTGTGCAGATTCAGATTCAGGAGTTCTCCGCGGCTGCAACTCCTCTTGAGCCTGGCATATCTATAGCTTGTGAACTCACGTGCAAGCCTGTAGGCGATTGTAAAATCTCTGAACACGCTCCTGAAAGCATACATTCAATAGTGAAAATCCATTGTTCCAGGCGCAGACGGTGTGGGAAGTGCGAAGGCACAGAATGATCAAGTCGTACAAGGATCGGTATGCTGTCTGCAGTGTTTGTATATAGATCAGCTTTGTTAGCAACTGTAGAATGTGAGACTCGCTATGCAACAGTTGCCCACCACCATCTCAGAAGCTTTAGGCTGATGAAACATAAGAGCACATATCCATGAGAACAGAAGTGGCGAAGAACGAAGAGATGGGAGAGCAAAGGCTGACTCGGACTCGGATGACTCATCTGAACCCCCCCGAGCGCATTCCAAGCACACTCCGGGCCACGCATTGAGCTCCTATGGCCAAGCCTTGCCCTACAGGTTGAGATCTGAGAATCCAGTCGACTACACACCAGCTGCATACCTCAGCGCGAAGCCTCCTCCAGGCGCCTGTCATATACATGTAGACCCGACCTACCATAAGTACACCTCCGTATAGAATTCTGCGATCCTCGTTTTTCGTCAATTCAGAAAATACTCAGCTAGGGCTATTTTATAGGTACTAACTCGAGACGCATGTTTACACATGCCACATCCTTCATATCCAGTCGATGACACGAACTTCCGCTTGTATAACCGAGAACATGGCCGCACTGCGGTCTCGAGGACGTTTGGACCATGTCTCTTCGCTTCCTCCCGAGGTGGCCTAAAGCGCGAAGTCGCGAGTTGGACGTATGTCTGATGGATCTCTACCATGTCTCCCTTATTCATGTATTCAGCGAGTTGGACGCATGTCTGATGGATCTCTACATGTCTCCCTTATTCATGTATCTTATGCGGTCGCAAACGTTAAAAATATTGTTGCCACATAGATACACATATATACAATTCTCGTGTGAGAGGGATATCGAATCTTGTTGACTCCCTAGTTACAGAAGTCGCTCTCTTTTGTCAACCTGATGTCCAGGGGAACTTGCGTAGTCTTGAGGTCCCCGTGGGGCGGACGCACCACAGGTACCTGGAGACCATCCATCCTCCAATAGATCTCCTTCTTGACTCCGTTTTTATCTGTGACAGACGGCAGGGCGAAGTGCAGCTCAGAGAGGAGGGTCACGATTAATTGCTCTGCCACATCATCAGCGAGTCTATAAAACAGCCGAGATAAAATAGAGAAAACTCACTGATTTCCATTTCGGCGAACTTGAACGCGCTGTAGAACGAATTGTGAAGGCCACGGCCTACTTTGGTTGTAATCAACACTTACACACACGCACGTCCACCACCGAGGAACGTCATCCTGTCCGAAGCAGCGCTCAACGACCGGAATTCCGCCATATATCACAAAGAGACTTTGAACTCACATGGTCGCATACACCCCGGGATACTTCACCCCATTCCTGTACCCAGGGGTTTCTTTGAGGTCATGTTCGGGACTCTCATCTCCAAGCGCGAGGTCGACATCCCTCCCAAACCCAACCTGCTCCCCCGAAGCAGTAAGCCACCGCTCGGGTCGCCACACAGACGCGTCCTCGCCCCAGACACGCTTATTATGGTTCGAACCAAGGATGGACATGATGATATTCGTGCCCGCTGGGACGGGGATGGCGGTGACCTCCTCCCCGGTGGTCGAGCGGACTGGGAACTGCAAGGGGAGGACAGCGTCTCTCGTGCAGGTGCGGTTCAGCATACTCGTTGGAGGGTAGACGCGCAGCGTCTCGCGCACAACGGCGTCGAGGTAGGGAAGGTTGATGAGGATGTCGTATGGGAGGTTCACACGCCGCCAGTCGCCTTCGATGTCATGTTCGGAGGCATATTCTAGCTTCGCTTTGCGGACTTCTGTTCGAAGGCGGGCCTGTGCGTCCTCATTGCAGGAGAGGATGTAAAGGATTCGAGCGAGCGCCGATGTTGTTGTTTCTTGCCCACCCAGGAGCAGCGTACTATATGCATGAATGAATCAGTGGTCCTGCTTAACACGACCGTCGAGACGGCATACTTCATCTGGCCAACCAGTTCATCCTCGCTCAGCCGTTCTTTCTCAGAGGTCGACATGTTCGCCTTCACTGCAACGGTAGTTCAGTATACGAGAAAACTCCTCGGGAGTGGTGCGGAATTGCAACACACGCATGATGGTCATCAGATCTTCTCGTGGGCCATCTGCAGTGCCGTCGTTTCCTCGCTCCATCTCAGCCCTCTTCTCCCGGTATATCTTCCTCGCCCACCTGTCTAGAATGTGCGAGATTTCTCGGAGTTCGCGCAAAGCAGGAAATGGAGCCCAATCAACCAGCTTATTCCTCCAGTAATGTGGAAGGTTGCGCACGACCGAAGGGACAAACGGACGAAGGAACAGAACCTCAGACGCTGCACGACTGGTTGACAACCGTTCAGATAATGTCACAATGGTAGCTGAGGGATCAAACCGATGAACACATACTTTATGCTTCTGATCGCGTCCATATACTCGTGGGTCTTGTTAGGGCTCAGAATGCCGAGCGATACACCGAGTACAGCCCTGCTGACGTACTCGAACGTTCCGCGCGACAACCACGGGAGGATATCGATCTCCTTCACGCCTATGACCAAGCAGTCGGAGGAGCGCATGGGATTTATGAGAAGTTAGCACTCACTTCCGTCCTGGGGGCAGTCGGAGGAGCACATGGGATTTATGAGAAGTCAGCACTCACTTCCGTCCTGGGGAAGCTCCGCAACAAGCTGCTCCAAGACGACGTCCGAAATGGGCTGTACGGTAGGTAGCAACGAGCGCATATTGGCAAGGGAGAAGACCGGGTTGAGCATTTTCCGCTGCTTTCTATGCTGTTCACCTATTAATCGCCAACGGATTATTGTGTCAGCAGGGACGTTTGGAGTGAGTGACTGGAGAGATGAATGCACCGAGAGTGGAAATGAGACCCTCTCCGAAAATCAGTCTATTCGTCCTGCGGTGTGGCGTGAGCAGGTGACTATCAAAACGAATGAGCTGTCATACATGACGAACATATCCGTTTCGTGGTAGACATCTTGCTCTTTCACCACGATATGGTGTAAAGCACGAGGATCGGAGACCAGCAACTGATCAGCCTGTAGTATGAGTAGAGATGTACATCAGGTCCCGGTTATTTCTATACACTCCCAACCGCGGGACTGACCCCGAGCATGCCGTAGATTTTGATAACGCCTCCATACTTGGCAAACAATCCGAAGTTGTACTCCCACCCATCTTTGAACAGGCGGTGAAAATTCCCTGCATGAACCGCCATCAGACTCAGTGCCCCACAAAAAGTGCTCATACGGAGATACGGACCAGTTAACCAGTGTTCTTTCTTCGGACCTGCGACCCTGGCAAGAGAATACCTAGAAGACCGAGAGCGTATGGTGACGATTTTCCATATGACCAGGGCAACGAAGAGGGAGCCTAGTGATGTGAAAAGCGACATCGTCGTGAGCGGTCACCCTGGCACCCAGTCAGAACGCTGTGGGTGTGACTGCGACCCGCCTCCTGAAAGACCGGGTTGTTGTGCGAGTTAGCTGATAAACCCTGGCGGAATCAGTGCATGGCTCTATATCCAGGATATTCGATAATATATTTAGAAGAAATAATAGTAGTGCCGCCTGCGGCGATGCGCCGCTCGATGGGTCGACGTGGGCGGCATGCTCACTGCCAGTGGGTGCCGATGAGAACGGGAGCGGGATCATAGGGGCCATATTCAGATGTTCAAATGCGGACTATCTCAGCTGACGTCCAAATAGTAATCTGAGTCGTTATGCATCGTGGCACCCCGGAGCACATGAAAATTTTGATAAGGATTATGTATACCCAACAGCACATCACAACGCTTCATTTAGCCGATGAGGAGGATCCCGCGCTATGATCCCGCGGTTCACTGTGGGGCGTCTCGGGGCTGATGATATCTGAGCATTGACTACTGCAATCGCACGGCTGTTATATATAGCGACGAAAGAACTTTTTTCAGTATTGCGACGCATATTTACATTCACGGCCAATGATGTCGGTCAGCCTTTGGCCGCCCCTCCAGAGTGGGCGTGTGAGATGCATCCGAGTCGTGACGGAACAGCCATTTTCCAATTTCATGGTGTTTTTCAGAGATGCAGCTCAAGGCCCATATGCCAGGAAGTCACTGAATGCACTCGGTCAATGAGTGAGGACAAGGATTAACACACAACAATACATCGTCTGTCCTCCGGCCCTGCGGTGGAACGACTCGGACTAAGATTCATATAATATGTCATGATCAAGACCTTTCGTATCGTCCATTGGAGTTTCTCGGACCGTTCACAGCAGGAATAGCGATTGCTACTTCCGACAGCTGCGGTTCGACTTACAGTGTTAGAGCGGTTGAGGTGGACATTGGTTTGTCGCGACTAGAGGGCAGAGGGAACTTGAACGTACTAAGCGCCCTTGTTCAATAGCAGATCACAGAAGGTTGAAGTCCTACATAGCTCTTTCTGAACGGGCCGTCCTCGTCGCACCTCATAATCGGATCCTAGTATCAGAGGAGCGGCCGAAACGCTATATCGCAGTCGATAGACACGGACGGGCTGAGCAAAACCGCACCGCTGCCTACAGTGGTTCTGAAGGAGTACATGTCAGTCACGCTCAAGGTTGTTCCAAGTACACGGGGTATTTATAGGCCGCAACGTTGCACAGAGTGCTATGAACCCCAAACTTAATGCATTAATGAGCAGTCATATTGAGCCATCCGTCTGAGGTAGACTTCTTCGAAGACTGATGGACCAACTGTATTCCACCCGGTGAAACCGGAGACACACCGTACCAGTCAGAGTGAATGCAAGGACGACCTAGTGGCAATACATCCGTATACCGTATGCGGCGGTGGAGCCATCCAACAGTAGATGTTGTTGGGTAGAACTTCAAGACTTGGTACCCTGCTACGTTCGCATGACCCAGTGAGTATGTGCTGATGTTGTGAGTGCGAGTGAGTAGAGCATACGGAACAATAACTGGACGCTGGCGAAACGACTCTGATTTATCTTCATCTGATCATTGGCCAGGATCGACCATGATGGTCCACGCGGAATTGATAACCTTTCACTGATACACACTTGCTGTGTTGCTGGGGCACGCACGAGATTCGCTTGACATCGACTCCATCAAGGACGTATGTCCCGACGTAGTCTTTGAGGATGCTCCGGGTTCACTGCTACATGCGCGAAGTCAGTTAGAACGAGACAGACAGCAGGAATCTGAGTTCATACATCGTCATCGTATAGCCTGGGCATCCAATATTCAATGCCAACTGGGATCGCACCCAGTCCATCACCAGTACATAAGGCTTGTAAGAGCGGATGCCGACGGTGTGAGATAGCACTCAGACACTTGCCAATTAGTGCGATGTCAGTACACCATCTGCGACAACGATGCCTCGTCCAGGTAGCGGTCAAGCATCGAGCTTCAGGAGCTGACAGTATTAGCAGGAAATTTACAGCTATGTTGTGGTAACTCTACCCCTTCATGTGTGAAGCGGCACAATCCTCCTGCCCCGGTCCCGCTCAATCTCCATAGCCGACCGCATCTCCCTACCCTTCTCCATTGTCCTTCCCTCTCCTCCAAGGCCATTGCCCATGAGCGTCGGCATGTGTCCCGGGAGTAGCATGCGGACGACCGCCTTCATGACTTGGTACGGATTCCTACTTCCCCACACCTTCGCGCTCGCATCCTTGATGCCTGCAACCTTGAAGACTTCGTGGATGATTGGGTTGCACGCGAGCCCGAATCCGACTGGACGTGGGCGGAGGATGAGGCGCGTGGACCCAAATTTGCTCTCCATCTCCGTCCAGATGGTACGGTCCTCGAACCGCTCGATATAGTCCATGTTCCGCACAGCCTGTGGGAATGCTTTCCCCAAAGCTGAAGGGAAATCAGGGCCTTTGCCCTCTCCCAGGCCGAGGAGACCCTTCCCGTTCCCTACAACGATGAGTATGGAGAAGCGCTCAATCTTGCCCTTGCCAGTCTGCTGCTTAACGAACCGGACGACCTGGGCGCGGTAGAGCTTCTGCAGCTCTTGGGAGGGCAGATGGAGGAACTTGATAGGCTTCATGGCGTCTGTCGAGCTTTCGACCTCGTCCACTACCAACGCATCATTCTCCCTCTCTCCCTGCTCGATTTCGCGCGCAACACGGAAGATGGAGGGATTATTCCGGACGACGACGGTGTTTGCGAAAGGCGTGTTGCGGGTAGGAGGGAAAGTCTTGCTCTGATGGAGGTCGAGGAGTGCATCTGGGGTCATAAGATTCGGGAAGTATTGGCTCTGAGCGACCGCTTCTTCAAACTCCTGCTGCTCTGCTATTCGGCGGAGTTCATAGTTGGGCAAGCGCGTTGGCGTAGAGTAGTGTCGACAAGCAGGAGTAGAGATAGCCAGGCATGGCCGCTTCGAAGATGCAGAGAAGAGAAATTTCGCGGCTTTTGAGCTCATCATCAGAGACGACGACGAGGAAGATGGTGGAAGTGGTACTGAACGCCTTGCTGTCCAGTGGCAGTTGGGAATGTTTTGGCGCCCTTGAGGCCCCCGGGCCGCGCATTGCATGAGCAGCTGTCGTCAATGCGCCGAATCATCTTGTCTCTCAAGCCGCAACCACTACCTTAGTCTGCCATGTCTCACAACGAAGACTCAGTAGCTGCGCAACTTTCTGGGCTGGACATCGGCAATCTATATGGATCTATAGACAGACAAAAGTGAGCATGCGCATGTGGGTGCTGCATCTGACGACGAACATGACTTCGAACGAAGTGTGCATGGCTTGAACTTGACTGTTCCAGAGGACGCCCAGGCTCTCATCAAGCCTTGGGATGAACGCGACGACACCTCGAGATTTGCCGAATCCGGTGTAGACGATCAAGTGGGTATACCCTTGACCACCGTGAATGTGGAGTACAGTCGAATCTGACCCGCACAATGTTCCTGTAGATCATCATTCATGTACCATTCTCGCAGAACGTCCGTCTGCGTTCCGTTTGTCTCAAGCTAGGCAGGTTGAATGGTATGGATAAGATTGCACTCTCCCTCTGACCTGCTTCTATCACAGGCAGGGGCGAGCTGACGCCTCGACGACTGCGGATATACGTCAATCGCACGAATATTGTCGACTTCTCGGAAGCAGAAGATGTCACCCCACAATTGAACATCAGCCTGCTGGAAGGCGAGACCGGCGTAACAGAGTACCCGCTACGAACGGCGTCGTTTGCGAACGTGCACTCGCTGTCCCTGTTCTTTGTACGGACCTCAATCTCTCCTTCTTGTCGTTCGTGAAGGCTGATGTAGGCATGTCAGAACGAATCAGTAGGCGGCGATAGATCGCGCTTGTACTTCATTGGATTTAAGGGCGACAGTCGATCACAGCGCAAGGAGGGCACACAAAAGTTGGAGATCCCCGCAGAGGTCGCTCCTGGCGCAAAGTTGGTAGATCGCCTGCAAGAGAAGACTGGCGGCCAACAGACCACTGCGAGGTAGCTTCAAAGTACACCATCTCTAGTAATATGCGACATCAATTTTCCAATCTACCCCAGATGAGATGCAGCGTCATCGAAGCTCCATAAAGGCGGTTTTCGTCGATGTTCATCTGATAGCTTCTGGTAACGTAGGCCAAGCCATGAGGAGGTGGACAATGTCACATAATTCATCCACAGAATATTACTTGCATCCTGGGAGGTAGGTTTTAGAGCCGCATTCGACAACCGATGTTGAGTAGTCATATTCGACTGAATGGGACTGCATTAACAAGACAAAGAGAACTCATGTCCAAATGCGAAAGGGACACATGAGTATGGAGAGACCCTTACGCCACATTCATCACACGCAGCCATCATGCAGCAGACGAAGAGTTGGGGGTGAGGCATAGGTGCATATGGCATACAGCAGACGTGCATACATGGTGGCCACTGGCCAAGTGAATGAGGGTACGAAGAAATACAACTAATGCTGCGTGCGGGTCCAGTCCGATGGCGATGGAAAGTACACGGCTCTACCGAGATAAAGATACTGGGAAACAAGTACAAGTTTTGGTACAAGGATGCGTATAGTGATGCAATTAATGATGAATGAGAGAATGAAGAATGATGAAATGGTATGTGATGCTAGATGTTACACCAAAGCCTGCAGAGGATACGGGATAAAAGGCAAAACAAGATCGCGCGGTGTGGGGGATGCAATGATGGGGCTGTGATGAAGACGGACGTTGTGATACGTGATGCGATACGTGGCATGCAGGTGAGGATGTGGATGTGGATGCGAGACAATACAGAAAGTGCTGAATAAGTTACCATTACAACTGTATGCGTGCGTTCTCGTTCACGGCTACGCCAGCCAAGACCATGAGGAACGCGAGAGTCACGACGACGGCAGCACAGCAGCGAAGAACTTCCCAGGCGAGAACCAGTCCCGCGCAGACCGGAGCCGCTTCCGCCGCGGGCGCGCGTCTTCCGTCAGCGTCGAGTGCGTCGGGTGCACGCTCTCCTTCTCCTTTTCCGGCACCGCCCGTGTCTCCACGCGCACATGCGTCGGCTGGACATGTCCCGCGGTGGGCGGCAAGCACAGGAACGGCTGCGGCTCGGGAGACGCGCTCGTCGACGCGGAGAACACCCAGTTCGCGGCGTACGTCTCCGGTGCGGACTCGGTCTGGCGCGTCTTGCCGCGGCCGCCAAGGCCACGACCTGGCGAGCGAGAGAAGGAGCGCCGCCGCGGGGGGGAGGAGGAGCGGCGAGGGAACGCGAGGCGAATGGGGCGGAGAAAGCCTGATGTGCGCGGCTTCCTCTCGCCGTTGTGGCCCGTGGTGGGTGTCATGGGAGGACGAAGCGGCATCGTTGGCGGGGTCTTGGGAGAAGGCGAAAGCTTCTCTGGCATAGACTGCGGAGATGAAGGCGTGGCGGAGGTGCCGAATGAGAATGCTGGCCATGCGACAGGCTCGCGCGGGGACGGCTGTCGTGATGGAGCGGGCGTCGCCTGGACTGTAAAAAAAGAAAAAGCCGGGGTATTGGTGGTGGTAGTGACAGCCTTTGGGGAGGGGTTGAGCCAAGAGGTAATCTGCTTCCAGCTGTACTCGGGCTGTGCGTCTTCTGTAGCGTGACGCGTCTGACCTTGGTTGGCACCAATGTCCAGACCTAAGACGGGCGACTCGGAGCGCGCCGACGGGAGGGAGTCGTACGTCTCAATCTCGGGGTACTCGTCCTCGTCCATATCGTGATCCTCAGTTGCTGGCGTAATCATCATGTCGTCACGCTCATCGCCGTAAGGCGACGCCTTGGCAGTGGGGATCGAGCTCGGCACAAGGGGTGAGTACATGTAGCCGTCCCAGTTGGACTCGAGGGCGGTATGTAACGACGACGGCGTAGCAGAGAGCATAGTGACACTGTTGTCGTAGTATTCGGGCTTGAACGTGTCCGTGTCGACGGTGAGGACGAGCTTTGGACGTGTCTGCTGACCCTGAGTCCACGCGTGTGGGGTCACCGGTGGGGACGGGATGGACGGCGAGGAAGACAGAACAGAGTACGCGGAGGCGGGGCTGTGTCCGGGTGTTTGTAATGCCTCGAAGAGCTTCGTTGTAGTATAAAGGGGCGAGGCATTGGGGCTGGGGGACATGGAGCGCGAGTAGTCAGAGGCGGCGGCGGAGTCACCGCCACGTTGCGCGCCGAAGGAATCTGACCAGGACGATGCCTTGGCAAGGGATCTCTCGCGGGCGAAGACCATCTCGGAGTCGGAGCCATCGCTCCAGGCGGAGGCGAGGTCCTCCTGGATCTCCTCCTGCTGCTCTGGTAGGTCCTGAGGCTCGGGTTCTGCCTCAGCGGAGGAGTCGCTGTCCGCGTCCACATTGACACCGGCTTCCCAGGGGCAACGCGCCATGCTGTCCTCAAAGACTACATCGGGCGAGTAGAAGTTGTCGATCGCCTTGAACGCTAGTCGCATCTCGCGGAGCGTGATACGGCGACGCCAGTCAACTTCCAGCGTGCGTGTGAGCAGGAGGTTGACCTCCTCGGAAATGGGGAGGACAGTAGGGAGGAAGTGGCGTGGGTCCTTGAGGTACGCCTGGAACGTACAGTCGTCCGCGGACGCGGACTTCCAAGGATTCCGGCCAGTAATGAGGTTGAGAAGGATAATTCCCAGCGACCACACGTCGTTAAATAGTGGGGAGTAACTCCGGGTTGGCGCAAAGTATCCGCCTTGGCACTCTATATATGTGGTGAGAAAAGACGGAGCGGAGGTATAAGTGACATGAGACATACCTGGGCTCATGTGGTAGACACTACCGGTGCGGAACTCAGTGCTCATACGTTCCGTAGTCGCAAGCCCGAAGTCCGTGATGGCAAGGCGAAGACCGCCATCGAAGCAGAGGATATTCTCGGGCTTCAAGTCGCGATGATAAATATTGAGGGAATGGCAGTGCTCAACCGCGTCGAGCAGCTGAAGAAAGACCTCTTTGATGAGGGCGTTATTGCCGAGATAACGCCGCTGGTGCAGAATCTGCGTGAAGAGGTCGCCGTCGGGACAGTAGTCCATGACTATGAACGTATACTGGTAGTCCTCGACGACGCGATAAAGAGTAACAACATTGGGGTGGCCGGATGCGAGCTGGTGTAGGGAAATCTCGCGGATGTGTAGTTGGCGCTGGCGGGTGGCGTTGCGCTTGTTGGAATGCGGGAGGCATTTGACAGCGTAGGATGTTGGGTTTGACGAGAAAGTGTCGACCGCACGATAGACGATACCGTAGCCACCGTATCCGAGGATCTCAACGAGCTGCAGCGAGCCATTGTCGATGACAGTTCCGAGCGCTGGCGGCGTGGGCGAGGCGGAGGACTGAGGAGAGGTGACCATAGTGGCCAGCAAGAGGGTGGCGAGAGGAGAGGGAAGGCGGAGAGCGTTAGTGCTCGCAAAGAGCTCACAGAGCGTTGAGAAGGACCCAGGGAGGGAGAGACGGAGGAGCGGGAGGCTTTATTAGAGTACTGCAAGAACGTGACAAAGGGCCGGCTCGAGCGTGTACACCATGAGGCAGGACTGATCGCCTGAGGTGACGAAGGCAGGCGCGCCGCTGTCCGATTAAGCTGGGAAAAGTGGAAGCGGCCTCGAGTCAGAAGTTCGAAGATACGGGCTGGTGATCCTGCCCTTCTCGGTGTTCTCGTAGCACAACGCAACGCTGCGTTATGAAGGTTTGGCTGCATCGTGTGATCGATATGATTCAGTCAGAGAGTTGGGCCTAGCGCGACATCTTGGCGCTGACGGGTTATTGAGCTCTTCATTCCAAACAATACAGTGTGAACAGCTTCGCGCGTTACCATGAATCTGCGTAAAGATGAGTTGAAGGAACCGATGATGGAGAACGGACAATAGGAGGGCTTGCAGTTTCGATGTTCACAGTACTGATCACTTCCAGATCACATCGGGAGATCAGGGCTCGCACGTTGCCGGCCCGACAGGCGCTTTCAGGAACATAGCCATGACCTTCACGCTTGCATCTGAGGGTCTTAACCAGGAACATAGCCATGGCCTTCGCGCTTGCATCTGAGGGTCTTAATACCGGATGGTCGTGGTTTTAGGGCTCGAGTTATCGACGTCCAGTCGTGGCCAAAATTCAAGGTGTGAAGGAGCTCTTCCCGGCACCGCCATCCACGAAGCTCCGATGTCGGGATACTGTACACCGCCTGTGGCTACAGCACCAGCGCTTTACTCACAACGGGAAATGTAGTTCGCCGCAACGTTTTCATCGGGGCGCGTTTCGGAAGCAGGCGACTTTTGTGCAGTTTCTAGGAGAGTGAAATATGTGTTAGCGCTTTTGCGCCTTGTCGTCATGGGCCGTCTCCACCATCGTCGCAATTATGTGCAAATTGTACTCACCCCAACTCATCACCGACTTCGTAGCAGGTACTGAATACAGTGTCAAGCCTTAACTGCGACAGCTTTTTGTAAAGGCTGACGTAGTCCGATCAATTAAGCGCGCAAGAGGTCTTGTGTGTCCACAATCAACTGCGTACCTTCATAGATATCCCGCATGTTTCAAGAGTGGCGTTACATGGCGCAGTGTGAACTCCAATCCGTTATAGAACCACGTAAAACTGCATGAGTACTTCTTGAGGAACGTAATATAGCGCAGGAACACTGCGACGGATGGAACCTTTCTCTACGATGTCACAAGATGCTGTAAGCGCGGCGAGGGGGATCCTCGCGCTGCGCCGACGTGTCCGTCGCCACGGGGGGTAACGTCAGCCCCTGCATAGAAAACTGCGTCTCCGAAACAAGCAAGACAAAGGGGGCATCTGCAATGTCCGAGAAGCATCCCTGATTGGTGTGGTTATGGTACACGGAGCCAAGTCTTGAGTGCCGCGCTGCATAATGGACGGCGCCGACAATGGTCGCCGCTGGAATGTTCCTGACGATACCGAAGGGCGAGGTGGACGATGGAGGGTGGATCGCCTTTGCATCCGGACCTCGAGTATAGCCCAAGGTCCGAGGGTCTGAACCGTGACAGTGGACATGGACGATAAGACATCCAGAAGCGTCAGGCGTGTATCCGTGTGTACCCACTGACCTCGATCAGTGACACTCTGTAGTGTCTTGTGGCCCTCGCAGGTCATATCCGCATTTTGTCCGCGCCCCGTATGCCGACTGACCGCTTTCCAGAGAATGATTCAGACCTCTCTATGGAAAATGGAACTTCCTTGGGTGCCGTCATCGGACTTGAAGTAAGGAATGCAACTAAGGAGGATCCGGATACAGGAAGGACACTCGGTTGTCGTGCTCCGTCTCGTGGGATTCCGAGCAATGTAAGTCGCCTAGCGCTCGTCATATCAAGCGTTCTATCGCTGAGCCGCGCACCGAAAGCCGGGAACGCGCCGAAAGCCGGGAACGCGTGCGGCGAGTTCTATACTCATAATATCCCAGTCTCGGACCGAAAGCCGGGAACGCGTGCAGCGAGTTCTACACTCATAATATCCCAGTCTCGGTCAGCCTGAAAAGAGAAAAGGCACAGATACAACAACTCACCAAGCATGATACATCGCTATCGTCACGCGTCTTCCACGCCTACCTTAGTTGTTCGGCGCGACAACAACGTGCAATCAGCAGGAATCGCCTCAAGCTAAACGTGTCTAGAGAGCTGTCTAGAGTAGGCAAAAGCAACACGACGTACTTGGCAGACGAGCAGCCAAAGTCGCAGCAGAACCACGCACGAGAGGAACCTGAAATCAATTGATTGCTATCCAAGTCGTACCGCATAGTCATGGACAGCGTCAAATGCAGCTTCAGGCAGACTTGCGCAAGTCATCGTCGTTCATAGGCATCAGCTTGCACTGTATGGCCATGTGCTGGCTTGCTGCTCCCAAAGGATACTCCACACAGTCCATAACGCACCCATGGTTTTTGTTCGGTGAATCAGGAAAGAAGGATACCCCACACAGTCCATAGCGCACCCATGGTTTTGTTCGGTGAATCAGGAAAGGGAGAAAAGGGGTCGACTTGGGGGTGAAAACAAATCCAGCTCCGCAGTTATACTTTGCATGCATGCTGTTGCGTACTCGACGCATTATCTTCGTCGTTGCTGCTGATGAGCCGGACCTCGTATCCATGATTTGGCAAGGAAGCGAGCTCATGATCCGGTAGTTTATCCTTGCAAGCCATACTGGCGGTTACATCAGCTAAGAGACGAGGGTATGATAACTGATGAGGTGGATGATTGGAGCTGACCAGTGGGAGCGTTGAGACCGAAATCTGAAGGTTCTGAACCAACCGCGACGTGTTGCGCGTTTTCAGCGACGCGTCTCATAACACGTGATCGCCATATTCCACTATGATGGCAGAAAGCCTTTCTGCGTGGGGACTTCCGTACATCTTGAACTTCAAGACATGATGCGGGCTGCTCCGTCCTCTCTGCGATCTAGCTATCACACTGTCTTGAAGAGGACACATACATGCAAGGCTATCTACCGTCCCATCTCGACCACGTCACAGAGGCTATCCGATCAAACCTCGACTACAGAGACTTCAAGTTCTACCATTGCAGCCACACAGTCCAAAGGCAAAGAGAAGGAATTGGCACAGGCATCTGATGTCTCGACATCTGGCAAGGTAGAGGACTCGTTGCCGCTACTCCAGCGGCCGTTGGGTGTGAGGGAGAAGCCGAAGGCGAAGATCAAGTCGTGGGCGGACACGAAGGAGAAGTTCCTTGATCAGGATAAACGATTGGAGGAACGGACACATCTGTGCGTTTCAAGACTACCTGGCTTGCTTGCATAGCCAACATCATTGTAGGGCGCGGGAAGCAACACGGGGTCACTTCTATGACCTCAATGCGACTCGGAGACATGGTGGCAAGACGTGGATCGCACCGAAGGTCATGATTCGAGAAGATGTCAGTAGCCTCATGTGGTGCTCGACCTATCAAAAATTCAACGTGTTTCTTACCGACATCGTTTGACCAGAGAGCCCTGTATTTTCCAGACATTCACGGCACGCCATTGGCCGGGAGTGGAGAGAAGGTGCACACGACCAGTATATTGGAAGGGAAGGTTTCCATCGTATCCCTGCTTACGACCCATATTTCGGGGGCACGTCCTTCTTCCTCCATCATCGTCATTCCGCACTAAACCTTGCTCGTATAGTTTCAAGTGGCGCAGTTCGTAGAACCGACCCAAAAGGCGTTCGCTTCGAACCCACTATTCCAGTTGGTGCAGATTAACCTGCAGGATAACCTTCTGAAGTCATTTCTGGTCTCTCTCTTCGCATCCGGCATTCGGAAGACCGTTCCTGAATCGTTATGGAGCACATACCTAATATCCAACCAGAACATGGAGTGCGTCCTGTATTCCTGCAAACATCTTCTTCGTGCTTCTGACCACGTTACTAGATACCTTCGTGAACCCTTGGGGATAGCGAACAAGCATGTTGGATATATATACCTCGTCGACCCGAAGATGAAGATCCGCTGGGCCGGCTGTGCAGACCCCAAGTCAGAAGAAATATCAGCACTACAGACATGTACAACCGTCCTACTAGGCAGGGTGTCAAAGGAACAAAACCAGCCGCAGGAGTCTGCGCCGGAGTCGCAGTCACCACAGGAGCTGTTGTCATCATAGTGGGATGCTCCGCCATCTTCCGCCGTTCATATGACCCACGTAGCGTTATCTCTTACCACCCTTCGTTTGGAACTACTGTATGCTTTCCATATATTATAGAGGCCAGGTTTGCCGGTAATCTTGGGTTGGAGGTGTTCGAGACACCATCAATTTCCATGAATTTGAACAGATCTATCATGTCACGAACCATAAATATCTAGTCCTATTAGTACTTTAATGCAGCAGTGCTCCTAGTGATCGAGATATTGCGCCCAGATCAATTCAGCATCCCGCGATGGAATCAATAAACGCCAGGACTTGGTCCTGGATTCCTACTCGACGGCTACCGGATATTCAAGTTCTTCCAAAGTTCCTCCATATCCTCTTCTCTCAAATCCGCTCGAAGCCGTTCCTTTCGACCCATAGGCTCTACAGCATTGCCATAATTTTCCGACTTGCAGATTCGTAACTTACGCGACCAAAGCCTTCCAAGATTAGCTCCCTTCTTTTCTGTTGGTCAACGTCACAACATTTAGGCCGCTTGGTTCACCACACACAGGCCACGCATCCTCGGACGACATCTTTTCCTACCCCCTTCCACTGCCGCCGTGTTCAGGGATAACAGTGGATGCCCCATATACGGAGTTGGACGGCGCCCCCGACGCGGCGGGAGGTGACTCTGCTGTTGTTCTCCCTCACTATCTTCGTGCTCTCGTACAATCTCGAAACCTCCCTCGGACTCGTCGGAGTGAATCCGCAGAAGCTCCAGTCCACGTATCTCTCGAGCATAGGTGCGTGCATCCTTCATTGCTCAGCGTTCGGCGGTGTCGCAGGCCTTGGCGCGAAAGACCCCGGGTTCGATGCCGACGGACGGAGACCGGCACAATGGCGAGACGAACTTGAGGATCTGATTGTTGGTGACTGGGAGTGGCGCGAGGGCGAGGTGTCGGGCGCCGCTCGTTCTGTTTCTTCTGGAAGTGGTGCGGGCGCGATGATCTACAACTTCGGGCCCGCCAGGAAGAGCAGACGGAGCGTCGAGAAGCACGATGGTGGGGTAAGCCTGAATGTGGGCGTGACAGTGAAAGACCAGTTCGTCAAATGGGGGAAGGAGGTGCCGCAGACGAAGGTCATTGCGCATACACCGGGTGAGCATTTTCGTAATCTCTCACCATGGGCTGGCGTTCCCGCAGTGCACTGTGTGGTGTCCACAACCCGCGCTGCAAAGAGACATTTTTGCCTTCAACAGAACCTGAGTATTGTTGACCTGTCTGGGACTTCATGGATCAACGTTTGCCTCCTATCGTCCCACTCTTGCATTCCAGTCCGTGGCCATTATTGCGACTGTCAAGTTTTCTTGTTGCAGCAATCCTCTCTGGCGCACAATATCGTGCATTGCTGATTCTGTCACCACAGGGTTCACAATATTGGATGATGTGATATGTGTGAACGGCACTTTGTTCGTCGTGGCGAACGACTGGACGAAGGTGCCCAAGCTAAGCGACATTGCATCTTCTTCACTGGACTCCTCCAGACCGCCTCGAGTACAAGACTGGCATATCCTCACTGCAAGCGACGCAAGTGCATGGTTTGGCCCTTATGCGGCGAAGTACGTCATTTGCATTAATTCCGCCATAGTAGGTACTGAATCGACATAGAATCCATGGCACCTCATGGCTAGCACTCGACGCCGCCGAGAATCAGGATCCTTACCTTCTCCTCTCCCTCGTCAGAACACACGCGTCCCTCATGTCTTCCACACCCTCCTCCTCATTTACCAGTCTTGAAGGGCTTAATATCATCTCCCCGTCTTCACCTGCACTTCCTGCAAGCTCCATACCTGCACCACGTCGCCTTATCTTCCCGCATGTCCCAACGTTTTCAACGCCACATATTCCACCATTACCCAGTGAAGACGTCAAGGCGCACCCTCCTCCCCGTGAACGCGCCTACCTCGGCATTCACCCCCTTCTGCCCAAGGCCATCCTGCCAACGGTCGGGATATGGTACGAGGAGGATTGGCAGGACCTCGCAGACATGCACGTTCCCTTCCTTCTCGAGCGTGTCGTTATTGCAGACCGCGGCGCATCCGAGCGCGGCCGTGCGCAATGGCGGCCAAACGCGCCTCCCTCTGACACCTCGAAGATGAGCAGGCGCGCGGCGAAAGAGGAAGGTGAGCCCGTGTGGGCGGCGCCGTTCGTCGGGCTCAATACGCCTGAGGGATGGTGGGTCCCAGTGCGTGCCGCTCTCCTGCGCTATCTTCACGTTGACGACCCTTCGTCGCCCTCGAGCTTGATAGCCAGCGAGGAGCACGGCTTGGGCTCGTTCTGGGGCAAGAAGAAGGAGAAGCAGAGGCCGATCGTGTCGTACGTATCGACGCAGGGGCAGCCAGTGGGTGCCGGCCCACGGCTGTCCAGCGACCATCATGAGCGGCTGGTGACTGGGCTGAGGAAGCTGGAACAGGAGGGCTTGTTGAAGGTCTATGTGGTGAACGGGAACGGGAGCGTGCCAGCCCTAGACTGGACGGAGCGGATGGAGGCGATCGCTCATTCGACAGTGCGTGCTTTGCCAGTCTTGCTGACCATTTCGACTGACCACTTAACTGACTTGTGGCAACGTAGATCGTGATGGGTCCGTTCGGAGAGCACCTCGCGGACAGTATCTTCATGCGCTCGCCCCTTGGGGAGAGCGCATCTGTTTCGTCCGCTGTGGGACAGAAGGGCGAGGGGGCGCCGTCTTCCCTGCCACCGATGCTCATGGAGTTCTTCCCGCCAGGCGCGTTCGTTCGCGACCAGCAGTTCGCTATGCAGGTGCTCGGGATTGATTACATGGCGTGGTGGAACGACATGTACGCCTTCCCCATCTAGTCTTGCTACCAGAAGTAAGCGCTAATTGTCGTTCACAGGAAATTCTCTGGGGATAATCTGCCCTCTGTCACCCCCTTTTCTCCATCCCTGTTGGAGACCCAAATCCCAATAGATGTCGACGCAGTCCTGCGCATCGTTCGCGAGCAGGCCCCTCGGCGAGTTGCGTGAATGGTGAATGTACGGCTTTGTATGGCATCTTCTGACTTACTCTCGCTCTCATTCTTGGACATTACATATGCATTTAGATACGTTACAGCACTCTGGACATTGTTTTGCTACTCACAGAGTTATTGTCGCATCGTCGCACCTCGCAGCATCTATAGATTGTCTCTCTCTCTCTCTCCTCTCTGCATCCATTACTCTCGCCGTACACATCGCACTTGACAATACACTCACATCACATACATTTCGGAGTGATGTAACAAGTGACATGTGCCCTGCCGCCACAGCGTCTCAACCAAGGTTTCTCCCATCCTCCTCGTTATGTCTTCCACTCATAACTTGCCTCGAGGTCATATGTACCTCGGTAACGCGATCTCTTGTCCCTCCTAAAGAGTATTTTTCAGCACTTGCGGATCCAAAAGTCTACCCTGGCAGGTCCCGATTACATAGGGATCCAAGAGTGAGCAGATCGCGATCCCGGTGAACACGAGATTCATGTGCGATTGATCTGTTGGTCAGTAGCGAGAATACAATGCTCGTGGCAGGGGCGACGAGCACTATCTTGTTGTAAACAATGGATTAATGGATTGCGCAGACAGTGAGAGAGGGGGAGGGCATTTTGTCAACTTGCCAGTGGCTGCGCACAGGGGGGTTATACTCGAACACTGGAAAGACTGATCGAGATCCGGGGGCGCGGCCGAGGCAAGCGTGGGAGCGGAGAGAGGGGTCAAATCGAGAGTTGCAGTGAGCGCTGGTCCTTCTTGCTTTCCTGTCCCGTCCTCGTGTAAAGTCCTAGCTTGGTCCACCGACCCTTGTCTCTCCTTTCTTCCACGCACTATCACCCATCTTATCCTCCCCATCCCCCTGCCGTCCACTCAGTCATATATTCGACCCGGACGTCGCTGAATCCTCTTATCTTACGCTCACACCAGCAAGCAAACCCATCCGCTATGCCCGCTCACGACGAGAAAGAAAACGCGACTGCAGAGGAGCAGGTGCAGATGCTCGAGGTATCCGACAAAGACAAAGGAGATCTCCTACCGTCCCCAGTCTCGGCGGCCTCGCCCTCCGCATCCAGCAAGCAGCAACACAAGCTGTCAGCGACCATGATCATCCCTATCTGGATCGTCCTCAGCTCGGCTGTTATTATCTACAACAACTACCTGTACAACACCCTCACGTTCCGCTTCCCCGTTTTCCTCGTCACCTGGCACCTAACGTTTGCTGTGAGTACGCTCCCCCCTCTCCCCTGTTTCCCGACTCTGTTCGACCGTCGGGCGTATGGAGGGCTGGCCTCACCGCGCTGGCAGAGCGGCGTGTTAACGCGCCGGTACTGATAAGCCCGTTCCTTTAATGCCCGTCCAATCACCGTCGCAGAAGCGTACATAAGGAATGGCAGAAGCGAATTGTTGCTGTTGGTGCGCCGGCGGGGAAGATGGGACAGGCCATATCCGGCTGGGTAGTGACTCGTTATGGCGCGTGCGTGTGTACACTGCGAGTTGAAGAATCGTGATGTTCGGTAGCGCGCAGCTCGAAGCTAGTGCGGCCGTTGCGCGTGAACAGTGCATGAGCGATGGATGGACCGCGGTAGTCTGCATCTGCTTCTCACCGGTGGAGCAATAGTCCCATTCTGTAGTACACAGTATGCTTCGATATAGCGTATGTCTTGACAGTGCTAACAACGCGTTCTGCCATACAGGCTATCGGCACTCGTGTCCTCCAACGGACAACACACCTGCTTGATGGCGCGAAGGATGTCAACATGTCGAAAGATATGTTCCTCCGGAGCATCTTACCCATCGGTCTTCTATTCAGCGCATCTCTTATTCTGAGTAACACGGCATACTTGTATCTGTCCGTTGCGTACATCCAGATGCTCAAGGTGAGTGAATTGCGGGTTAAATTCAAGGCAGAAAATGAACTGTATCCACAGGCGTTCACTCCTGTAGCAATTCTGCTCATCTCATGGACATTCCGGATTCAAGACCCCAGCAAGCGTCTGGCGGTGATTGTGCTCATGATCTCGTCCGGCGTCGCACTCGCCTCCCGCGGCGAATTGCGCTTCAACCTCATCGGCTTCGTTGTTCAGGCTGCGGCTGTTGCTGTGAGTAACCATCTTTGTTACACAGGTGAGAACAAGCAATGACATAGACGCCAGTTTGAAGCATCGCGTCTGGTCATGATTGAGATCCTGCTGCACGGCCTGAAGATGAACCCCCTCGTATCGCTGCACTACTATGCACCGGTGTGTGCGCTCATTAACCTTGCCGTGATCCCCTTCACGGAGGGTCTCGCACCGTTCTACGAGATCATGCGCGTCGGGTGCGTTGACTCATCTTCTGCGACTACTGCGCATCTGTCTCTGACATGTTGGTGATCTTGCAGTCCCTTGATTCTGCTCTCGAACGCCCTTGTCGCGTTCCTGCTCAACATCGCAGCAGTCTTCCTTGTCAGCGCGGGCAGCGGTCTTGTTCTCACGCTTGCAGGCGTTTTCAAGGACATCCTGCTCATCACGGGTTCCGTGCTCATCTTCGGCGCGCAGATCACGCCCCTCCAGGTCATTGGTGCGTGCTCATGGGTACCCACAGACGTTCACGAGGATTTGCTTAACCGATACTGGGTGCGACAGGTTATTCCATCGCGCTCGTGGGTCTTGTTTTGTACAGGACCACGGGCAGCAAGTAAGCCTGATTGACCGCTCGCCCCGGTGCTCCCTTCGTCCGTCCATGCGTGACCGTCCCGCGTCGAACAATAGCATCGCTCTGTTGGTTGTCCTGGCGGCGCAACGCTGGTTCGGTTTCGCTACCATGCTTCCGTGTCTCCCTGCAGCTGAGAACATCCTTCACACTTGCCGTACGAACTTTTTCTCGCGGGATGACGTCGACGCTTCGTGTTTTGCATTTTTTGTAGACATCCGCACTTTGACTACTAGATACATATATACAGCCTACTACCTTAGATAGGAGATGCATTAACGGGATTGATGATTGCATGGTGTGATGTCTGCTGGCTGATGGGTGTTTGAGTGGGATAGATATCTGATATGGTAGGTGGATAAGCGCCTGAGGGGAATGTCACTAGGACTGTTGGACTGATTCTAGGTCTGCGCAACATGGGAATCAGTTCGACTCCGACCCACGATCATCATGTATGTCGAGTTTTGCAGCGTGGATCGCAATTGGCATGAATGTACATGGGATACATCAACGTCCTTATCCTTCGACTTCGAGCTCTCACCAGCAACGACTCATACTTGACAACCAAAGCGATCAATTGGCCGACCTAGGACGTTCACTCTCACGTATTTGAAGTAGCGTCGTTGGCTCGAGCTTCTTTTGACGAGTCTGATGAACTTTTGTATTACCAGCTGAGGGCGGTGGCTCTGTATACCACATAACAGCATCCTGACTTTTCTAGGACAGTCGACATCTTTGCGCTGGTGGGCCCAGTGGGGTGCGCACACGCGCGCCGGCCGGGTGGGCGTGGGCAGCGGGATCCAATCATAGTCATTCACCATAAAAGCTTCAACTACTCCTCTCTCACACCGCTTTCACTTGAGCAGGAGCATGGGAAGGTTACATCCTTTGTTGGACTGTCATCTGTTGGTTATAAGATGACGGTGGGTGGAGGCACTAACGTTAGGTGACCGTGCGTCGCGCGCGTCCTCTTCGCGTCGTACGCTTTGGCGACAAACCGCCTTTTGTACCCACCAGGTGATACATCGTAACAGTGACAGCGGAACGCATGCTATATGGTTCCCTTCGGGAGGCCGCTGGAAGCACTAGATGACAAAGATCAAATAGAAGGCGCGATATAACACCCTCATCGCTTCTGCAGCCGCGCTCGTGGGTCCGCTGCGGATTCCTGCGGTGTTCATCAGGAGAGAACCGTAGATGACATTGCAGACATATACATACCCCTGAGAGTGGAACGCGTCTCGCACCCGAGCACTCACTCCGAGTCTTCGCCCTCCCTGTTTCGTGGGCGGCATGGTTCCATCCGCTAGTCCAGAGGTTGTGGTGGGGCTTGTGTTCGAGTCTGTGGTATGGGGTACGTTCGCCATTCACTGATGTTGACGAGAAGAATATGAAGGAGGAGTCATGATTTCTTCAAATAGGTGTATACTTCAATTTGTTCCTCATCGCACTCATCTGGCTGTGGCATCGCTACAAGACTGCGAAGCACTTCCTTCCTCTCATTTTCGCCAACAGCTCGCTCTTTGCTTTGTGCACCGCACATGTTGCACTTGGTTTCTTTTACGATCAGCCTGCCTATGACAGCTCGGTGAGTGGCGTCTTCGTCAGCTCTGGTAGAAAGCCATCAGCTCACAGTATGTGTGATCAGGACGTACACGGCGTCGAAGTGTACAAGCCACTTGGGGTCGACTCTCTCGTCACTCTCTGCAGCCTCATTGGGATATGCATGCTCCTGCACAGATGCTGGACGCTCTGGAATCGAAGCCACCTGACGATAGTGCCTGCCTGCGCCTGCGCCCTCGCTGGTTTCGGTTCGTACCCACCCCAAGTAGATGAATGGTTCTCGCATATAAACATTGCCTCTTCCGCAGGTAAAATCGAAGTAGGGAGTCGTGTGGCGGTTCGAGCCGACACTGCGATGCTGGTCCGGGCCTCGTCCTTGATAATAGCCGGACATGCGCTCCTCGTGTACTCGAACCTCGTTGTCACGATCTTCATCGCGTGGAGGGCATCGCGACCTCACTCTCGTCTGGCAGCCGGGCACACCTCCAGTTTTGCACGCCCGGGCCCAACCTCTGCCGAAAGACCGAGTTTCATGGCGATTATCGAGGAAAGTGGGATGATCCAGCTCGCCGCTCAGGTCGTGCTGTTGGTGTTTGTGGTCGAGAACCACCCGATGAAGACCATCGTCGCTGGGGTTGCAGTGCAAGTCTATGTACGTAAAGCTCGCGGTGGACTCGTGTGTGTGTCTGCAGCTCGTTTGCTGAGGCGTTGAACGCGAACGTAGGGAATTGCGCCAGCGTTGGTCGCCCTGCGTATCGGGTCCGGATCAGATTCCAGCTCGAAGGTGTTGGATGTCGCCTCCGAGAGATTGAGCATGGTAGACCTGGAAGTGTGAGGACGAGGATTGGAGTGAGCTGGTTTGGGAGGACACGCCAGCGAGGGAACATGTAGTATATAACTTATACAATAGTGGCTTGCCGTCCAATATACCGTGCCCTAATTTTGTGAACATGCACATATATTTTCTGCTCGTGTCCTCGTATGTAGTGAAGCTCAAATCCCCTCCCGCGTCTCTATATGTTAGGGCACTGGACACTGCTGACAGCCACCCCCCCTTGCCACCGACCTAATGGATTGACAGCATGCGGAGGTTGGACACTGCTGACAGCAACCCCCCCCTTGCCACCGACCTCATGGATTGACAGCATGCGGAGGTTGTACGCCATGTTCGCATATTGACATGTGAGGTACAAGATCGATATCATTTTACGAGGTGAGCTTCCATAGAGATCATTTTCGGCTTCCACAGAGATCATTTTTCCATATCCCCGGTCTTGCTGCAATAATTACTACCAGCGAATCGGACGTTACTCGTGGTCGCAGCCTGAGTTCGAGAACAGATCTGAGGCTGTAGTGCCTAGCTCGGAGTACTCCGAAGAAGCGTTAGCTAAGCTTCCCCTCATCTTGGTTTGGTATCGGTAGCGCCCGTTCGTTCTGACAAAGTCACGGTCATCTCAATTGGGCAGCGACAAATCATGGCGAGGACCTGGCTAGACATTGGTATGTCTCACATGCGTTGCTAGAATCGCGTACGAGTTAAACAGATGCAAGACTTACCTGGACACTGACGAATCTCAGGCTCCCTCAAGCTTGTATATAGCTACTATTAGCGGGAATGTGTCAATAACTTTGCCCAAGCTAGTGGTCGTGATAATTTTCGCTCGACTCGAGCAAGCTATGACGGAATGCTCTTGCTACTGACTCCAAAGTTTTATACCGGGTTCAGAGCTGCACTGAGTGCTTCTTCATCCCCTGTCTGTAGGTGCGTGCGTAGCAAACAAGGATGCTATGCGCAACATCTATGATTATGATGTGCCGTGGCTGACTACGTTTGGAGCCAATAATATGACGAAGTTTTCCTCTACCTGAATGGTAGCGGAGATGAGCCTCCCACTCCAGACATCAAAGACGTGGCCAAAACGATGGTCCTCTCATACGACCACTTATTGGCATTTGCAGACGTGGCCAAATCGATGGTCCTCTCACACGACCACTTATTGGCATTTGCACTCAGGAAGAGTCCCCCAGCTTTGACTGGACTCCACCTATGTCTAGACACCGTTGCTGCTGGTGAGCGTTCAATATACCGTTAGCTTTCTGAACGTGATAGTCATCTTTGACACTGAGGTAGTCAAAGCGGGGGTTACCGTTAGCCTTCTGAACGTGATTGTCATCTTTGATACTGAGGTAGTCAAAGCGGGGGACTACTGACCCCTGAGTGGCGTGCATGGTGTGGTCGGAAGAGCGAGCCACCAGCAGAAGGTCAGAGCAACAAAGCGTGACGCTTTATGGGCGGAGCCTTCCACCCCACTATTTAACTGGCGTCACACACAAAGTCAACGTCGTCTCACCCGCAGCCGCGCCAATTCCCAGCACCCATTTATCCCACCTTGCCCCAACCTATCCTCTGTCTCGTTTTCTCCTGCTTCAATGAATCAGAACATCAAACGCCCCTTGAACGAGTTCTTTTTGTACCGACAGGACAAGGTGCAGCAGGTGCGCGAGTGTGGTGGTCCACGCGAAAGCTTTTCCGGACATGGAGGATTCTCCAAATGGGTATCAGCACAATGGTTATCAGAACATCCTTTAGTTAAGGCACACTACAAACGCATCGCCGCCGAGGAAAAGGAGAGACACAAGCGCAAGTACCCCGACTACAAGTACAAACCCCGGCGCAAGAACAGGAAGGTAGACGTAGATACGCGTGCCATGGCAATGCAACGACTCGAAATGGTCTCTCGAGCCTCGGCGTCCTCTTCATCTGAAGACTCGACACTTGGACCTGTGACATCCAACGCCTTCGACATGTGCCATCCACAAGGCCAATTCAACCCCTACCATCCGCACCAGTCCCAGCGCACGATCTCCGGAGGAGTTAACCCTCAGATCTGGAACTGTCCTGCTCCGTTCGTCGAGGTATGTTATTCCAACTACATTTGTCCCTGCCGCTTACCTTCTGGCGAAGCACCCAACCCATGATAGGGTCATTCATCCTCCAGGTTTCCATTGGGACTACCAGTTGGCACAGTTAGCTCAGGCGCGCCCCAACGCTACACAATTACCCCACACTCCAATCGTCCACTTCCAGCGCCAGCCACAGGGAGCAGCATATCTCCCACTACCTGGCCTCCAGAGCCAACCCCAGATCGACCTGTCGAACAACATCGCTGCACAGCGAGCACTACCAACAGTAAGCATGTCCTCTACCATGAGTAGAACCTGATTGACGTGTCCTCTTATTGAGTGGAACCCACCAACTGCCTGCGATCTTCCGAACCAGCCCGAGCTAGGGGGGTGGGATGTGAGCTGCGCACCGCTCGACGCCGGGTTCTGCGACTTCGCTACTTGGAACGGTATGAACCCCACCACTTTATCGGCTGATGCTCCCGATATGTCCCTACCTTTCATCGCTCCGAAACCAGATGAGAACCGGACCACCATGGGCCAGCCGCATCCTTCCTCGTTCGACGTCTCCCACATCCCGAACGCCGACCAGCTCTTAGTTGTCGGATCCAATACCGATCCGGACCCCTCAATGTCTTATCCTCGCCCCACTGCCGCAACAAGGGATTGCTCCGCCTCTATGCTGCAAGCGGCAGACATGGCCGCCTTTTTCCAAGCGGTGATGCCGCGTTCTTCCACCCCGCCGCTCCCTGGTTTTGACACGCCCAACGGCGAGGACGCAAGCGCGAGCATGTCGCTCCCATATTCGCTCGAAATGCTTTCGGCGGACGCAATATGGCCCAAAGAATTGGAGGCTTTCGGTATCGGCTTACATGAATGAGCGGGATAAGGCGTCCTCAAAGCCATGGAGATGCATTGCATATATCCCATCGACAATTGACTTATTGTTACTCGGACAACGATTTCGCAATTATTCATCTTCATGCATTGTTTAGTCACTCCTTTGTCTATCTCTTCACCATCTTCTGGGCTCTCGCGCTCTTGCGAAGCATATATGTCGCTCATTTGGACATTAACTCTATTACCTGTTATATATTATGTAGAAATATAATTGCTGAGGTTAATATTCAAACATTGGGTCAGTCCCCGACTATCAAGGCCTGGAAACAAGTTCTATGGCGGTAAACAAATGCCGTCTAGCTATATGGTAACGTAGCCCCCTCGTACATTGGAACCTCATTCATCTTTTTTCAGACCATGTGACCAAGATTCGTACTTAACAATCTCCTTCGAGAGCGTTGCGATCTTCTTCACAGTTTCCACCGAGATCTCGCCGAGGAGAAGTGGATCTGGCACCGAGGCAAGTCGAAAGATAATCTCCACCGCCTTGTTCACACCCCCACGCGGAACGTACGTATTCCAGCCATTCCGCATGCGCGTGGCAGGCATGTCGAGGTTAGTGTACGCTGGGTGAACTGGTGCCCATGCCGTTTTGGCAACTCCTTCGGTATGGAACCCCGAGGGCTCGACCAGTGTGATCTGAAGGAGCAGTTAGGCGGGCCAGTCAGGCGATTTCTACAATAGGGCCGCCACCACAAACCTTGATATTCCAAGCAGGATCTAGTTCAGCGGCAAGCGATTCAGAGAGGCCTTCCAAGGCTGTGTGTCATGCTGAGCGTTGAGCATCCATTTACCCATTCACGGTAGGGTAGCACAGATACGTACCAAATTCGGACGCAGCGTAGAACGCGAGATTAGGGCCTCCAACCAACCCAGCAATGGATGAGATTTGGAAGAGACGGCCACCAACACCTGGAGCATTCACCTCACGAAGAAACGTGACCGCTTCGCGCGTGACGTTAGCCGCGCCCCAGAAGTTCGTCTCGAACATGGCGCGGATGTCCGCCTCTTGCGCGGCCTCGACCTCCCCCATCACGGCGAACGCGGCGTTGTTGACGACAACATCGAGCCGACCCAAAGTAGTCTTGACCTGCGCGAAGGCGTCGAGAACCTCTTGTGGCTTGGTGACATCCATATGAAGAAAGAGACGGTCGGGAGGGTACTGTGAGGAGAAGTCGTCGAGGGCGGTGGGCCTACGGGCGGTAGCGACGACTATCTCATCTTTCCTCAACACGAGTTCTGCGAGACGTCGACCAAAGCCGGTAGAAGATCCGGTGACTACGGTGTCTCCGGGGTCAATCTCAGGGCTGAATGCAAGAATTGGGAGATACTCACTGAACCAGGTGAAGCCATTGTAGTATGCAAGTCGGAAGAGAGGTTGATATTCACGTCCCACTCATATCGACTCAAATTCTAACCCGATGTGATGCACTCGCTGACTCAGAGCGAGCGAAATAGTAGATTTTTCAGGGTCGTTTCCATGACAAGCAGCACGGAGGAGTGCGTATGGATTCCACCCTCAATGATGTGTCCGAGTCTATCTTAAATCCGAGAGATCGGCCTCCGTCGGGCTTTGTGAGCAAGCTAAAGGTGTTCTGTAAGTACATAATAGTCTCAATATAGACAACAGACTCTCACAGCTGGCTTGCACATGATGCACGATGGTTGAGTCGATTGTGAAAGCCTGTCAGGCTTACCCAGAGACGCCAAAATTCAAGAGACTCGTTCGGGATACAAGTGGATAGGGCAAGTACAAGTAAGGAGGGATACCCGTGACATTCCTCCTCATATATGGGGTATGGTTACTTGATGAAGGTCTCCCAGGCTGGTACTCCGCGTTCAACCTCTTACTTGCATAGCGAGATGTATAGGCGTACATCCACTACGTCGTAGTCCCAGCGCGAGGATAGAAGAGTCGTAGTCGTATCAACAAAGTGTACTATTTCACACTGCGTGAACGTCCTCAGTCAATTTCAGACCATGCATCAGGCACGTACAGACATTACGCTTGACGAGGATTATAAACACAGCCACCATGTAAGGATCTACGATCTCTTCTTCCTCGTTTTCGTTGCCATCGTGGCTCCCTTCGCACCTGCACCCACACCCACACCTGTACCCGCAGTCGACGCCCTCGCAGACTTTCTCACCCTCGTCGACATTTTCTGCGGCGACAGCGGCTCCGGAGAGGACGACCCAACCGAAGAGACCGCCGACAAGCGCGACGACCGCCTCGTCGTCCTCGGCCCTTCCGCCTGGCTGACCACGTTTGACATGCGCGACTTGCGTGCCGGCCGCGCGGGAGTGGATGTGGGCAGCGGGGGAACGTCGTCCTCTTCTTCCGTCTGATGGGGCTGTGCGTCCTCGGAATCGTCATCGTCGTCCATGAGCGACCCGGGGATGCTCCGGCCCAAGTCTTTATCCTTCACGGCCTTGCGGCGAGCCGACGTCCTCGTGCGCACCGGCTCGGGTTCGGGTTCGGGCTCGGGCTCGCGTTCAGACTCCGGCAGAGGCGACGGTGCACGGGGAGCCGTACGCCCAGAGGCGGATGCACGCGTGCGTTTAGTCTTGCTCTTCGCCGACGCAAACTTGGTCGCAGAGATAGACTGGCTCTCCTCGTGCTTCTCCGTGTCGTCCTCAGGCAAGAACGCCCCAGGAGGCAGCATCGCCTCGGTGTCCGTCCTCGCGATCCGCGCACCATTGTTCGTTGCGATCTTCCTCGCGCTGCCCGAGGGGCCGAACACCGAGATGGAGAACTCTGCAGACACATCCATGTCTGCGCTGTTGTCCAGCGCGCGCGCAACGGATGCCGACTCATCTGCTCGCGCTGAGTCGCTCTCGGATAGGTCTGAGAGCATGCTGATATCTGCTTCGTAAGGGCCTTTGAATGATGTATCGCCACCACCTGACTTCCTTCCAGACCTCGCTGATTTGCCTGATGCGGTCGATACAGGTTGGGCAGACAGGGACGCGAACGCTGACACCGGAGAGTGAGTAGCGGTGGGACGAGCCATAGAGCTGAAGAGAAGGGGGCGTTTTGCGCCTGCGGAGGCAGCAGGCTGGTAGAATGCGTTCGGTGCGGCGTTGGCACTGCCGGCGGTGTCGAACAGGGACGGCTTGCTGTTGCCGATACCCGCAAACATACTTGTGGATGCGCCGTTCGCAGTGCTCTTTGGTTTCCGGCCGCTGGCAGCGGGCACGCTAGTTGAGGCGGCGGGTTGGGCAGAGATATCGCTAAACGAGATCGGCCCTTGTGAAGGTGGCTTTGGCATTTGAGGCACTGTGGAGGGCATGGCGCGAGATATTGATGTGAATGCCGCGTCGGCATTTTGAGAGGCGGGGGATGGGCCGCCAAAACGAGGTGCGCCTGAAAGTTGTGATATAGGCGGAGTAGGTTGCTGGACGGACACCTTGATGGCTCCATTGGCTCTCGGAGGTGAAATATGCTCCCAAGACATGCTCATGCTCGTGTCCGTTGCCTTGCCCTTTCCCTTCCCGCCGTGGCCGATGGATCTAGAGAGGGATCCGGAGAGATTCATGCCACGCCCCTGCGCGTATTGTTCGAGCTCAAGTTCAAGGAGCTGTCGTTCGGCTGTCGGCATAGCAGACATGAGTTCGTCCATCATCTGCCGGCGGTCGTGGGCGACCTTTTGTGCTTTATCCCCACCACGCGAGATTGAAGCATATTGACGGTCGAGCTTGATCGCAGCTGCGTGTTGGCCACTCTGGACAAGGCGCACACAGACAAGGTCCTGAATGACCGGTATTGATGAAGCAGATAGAGTGCTTGGTGGATCGAGAGCGTAATCATGTATGAGGGACTGCTCGTAAGCCGAGAGCGGGAAGGCGATCAAGTTGGTAAGGGCGACAAGACGTGGTTGGGCTGTATGCTGCTGCTTAATCAATAGGACCCAATCTCTGGTAGACGCACTCACGCGTAAGACACCAGTTAAGAATCTTGTAAATGAGGCGTTTGCGAGTGTCGCAGGCTTCGGCAAAGGATCGCTGGTATGACCAAGCCTCCATGAGACTAGACTCAGCGAGAGCGATGGCATACGCATCAATGTCGTTGGGTTCTGTTAGAAGAGGTTTCGCAGTGCGAATGAACGTGCGGATTAAATTGTGCGGATCTGCAGATTGAGAGAGGGCTTGCAGAACTTTCGAGGGGTAGTCCTTGTTGATACGCGCGTCACTGAGTATCGACACAGCCCTCTGAAACTTGTCAGTATCGAGCCTAACCCCACTACAACAGTGTGCATAGGCGGGATCACAATAGCGTGTATCGAGTTGCCATTTTTCATGTATAGATGGCGAGCACTCGATTCTGTCCTCCATGTAACTCATGCAGGCGAAAACTGCCAGACGAGAATGCCCACAGCGATCACAGAGAAAATGGGCAGCCGGCAGACGCCACATACACACTGTTGTGGATGAATCAACGTACCGCAATGTTGATGCCAGAATCCAAATGCCAATACGCGTCCGCTAGCAACGCAAACTGTGGAAGAATACACCGCTTGAACATAAATTCCTCCTCCCGCCCATCTTGATGCCACTTCAGCAAGAAGTAGATCAAGCAGTCTCTCTTGAGTCTATCATAAGTCGAGTTGGTGATCGCATCTAGTAGATTTTGCAGCATTTCCGGATCCGAGGGAGGGAACAAGGTATGGGGTTGTCGAATACCGCCAGAGCTCAGCAAAATGTCAAAAATGAGCAGGTCAGACATGCGTGCGCGCCGTTCTTCGATTTCCTGTGGGCGGGGTGGGCGCCATGGGAAATGCGCGGGCGACAAGTCGAAGTATTGGAGGTAGTCTCCCTCAACGGACATTGAAATGTCCTACTTCTTTCAGTGTCACATAACGAGCACTAGCAAGATACTTACTGCGTTCATACCGAGATGTTTTGAGTGTGGAGTCGAACAACAAGTAGAGTGTACAAGAATACACGTGGTCGTTCAAGGGATCGTCCCGGGTCGTAACTAGCAAAGAGATCGTTCCTGGCGCAGTGAGCAGTCGTGATGCGAGGTGAACTGGACGTGAGGGCAATGGTGGCTGCGAGGATGAAGACAATGGTCTCAACGAACAAGTCCAGCGCGCCACACAAGTGCCAGTCACGTGTCGACGCGACGCGCCTGTGAATGAGGGAGTTTTTCCGAGCGTCCGAGGTTTTCCCGCTACCTCACTGTCGACTCCGGACGCTGCCTCACTCAGTCACTGGGATTTTAGGTGGGGTAGCATTAATATCCCTGAGCGTACACGTACTCTCTGTTGTCTCTCCATGACAAATTGTCTATTACACGTTCGCTGTGGAACAGGAGTCAAAGTGTACATCCGAGTCACACCAGTACTTGAGTACTTGTGGCACCACTCGATCCATTGGAAAACGGGGTCCGAGGGAAACTCAGGCAAACTTATCGTCATGTGCGGCTCTCTCGACACGCGCGCGTCGTCCAGCTGAGTAACCTTTCTGACGCGGATACTTCTAGCTTGGCATCCGACAGCCTCATATAAGAGTGAGAACGTGAGAGCTTGCTCAAGAGAGTCAACACCAGGCTCCCATGGTGTCCTCTGCAATCCTCGCACCCCTGGATTGTCCTCCCACGCCTCAGGAGAAAGACTATTATGCACCAGTCAATGAGGTGAAGGAACCCGAGATCGTAGAAGACGAGGCTCCAGAGCCTCTGATGTTGGACGACAATCAACGGTCGGACGTGGTGGCCATCCGCATGCCGGCCCAACGACGCAAAGGCTGGATCCAATTCCTGGCACTTTGCTCTTCCATTTATGTAGCCGGTTGGAATGACGGCACCATAGGCCCCTTACTGCCTCGTATTCAAGAGGTCTACCATGTACGTGACACCCGGCAAACCATACCTGCTTGCTGACACTCGCATCTTCAGGTTGGTTATGCCGTTGTGTCCCTCATTTTCATCGTCAACTGCGTGGTAGGTCTCCTCTCCTTCTGGGACGTTCACAATTCTCACCGTGATCTAGGGTTGCATGATTGGTGCCTCCACTTACCTCTACATGACGGATCGCTTCGGCTATGGATGGGTAAGGACTGTTCTCTGTCTGACTCATAACATCTCGTCGTCTAAACACTGCTTCCGCAGGTTGTTGTGATAGGTATGTTCTTCCAGCCATCAATCAGAACGACTGCAGCTTTCCAATGTCACATCCCCTTTGCTCCGGCGGCTGCTCTTCCCGCGCACCCCACATGTTGCCATCGCGGAAAGCGAAATTGCTCCTTCTCCGACGAATGCAGAGGTGGGATCAGGTTATGCTCCATCACTAGATCCCGCTGAAACCTCCCTGGAGCGCGGGGGCAAGTCACCGGGATCAGTGCACGATCGGGGGGCTCTGTTCCTCCCTGGTGAGACAACGCATATCATAACCTTATTCGTCACCTTCATCCATATTACCCACATCCACACTGGGATGCATCACTGCGACTGCACATACTCATTAGTATGACGGTGGCAGTCATAATGCAGATACCTCCCTCAAGATTTGTCCGTCTGCATTCACGCTGCCAGAATTTGCATCGTTCAACTGGCTCCTTTCGAGGATATCTGTAGACGGGAAGAATTTCACGACGGCTCAGACGTTGACATCATCCTCGAATGACTTAGCATCCAGTCCTGACACTATATGATAGCTTCCCTACTTCTTGCTGTTGGCAACTCCATCCAAGCCTCAGGCGCACCATTCCCAGTGTTCGTGATTGCCCTCCTGTTCACCGGGATCGGCGTCTCCTCCCTCGTAAGTATTCTATGCGTTCAGTTATCGATCCGTGTACCGGGTTGAAGAACCTTCACGCAGGACGCTGGCTCGAATGCGTTCCTCGCGAGTCTCTCAGAGGACGCGTCTACCAAGATGGGTATCATGCATGCCATCTACGGTGTCGGGGCGATGTGTGCTCCGCTCGTCTCTACGCAGTTTGCTCGCCTGCCTCGATGGTCCTTCGTGTACCTCGTGCACATTGGTTTAGCCGTACTGAATGCGCTGGTACAAGCGGTTACGTTCCGCTTCAGACATCAGAATGGTGCGTGTTGAGGTAATACCCCGTAACGGAAATACTTGATTCCCACAACAGATTGCTTGGCGGAGATTGGACAGCCTCCCCCGGTGAAGACAAAGGAGTCGGAGAAAGGCGTCAGCAAGTACAAGCAGATTGTTAAGCTGCGTGTGATCTACCTCTTGGCGCTATTTATCTTCACCTATGTCGGCGTGGAAGTATCTATTGGTGGTGCGTCTTTGCGTGTCTGCCAAGCTCCAGTGTGATCACGTTTCTTAACTATCTCGCAGGTTGGATTGTCACCTACATCATTAAAGAGCGTGATGGGGGTCCAAACTCAGGGTACATCTCTTCGGGCTACTGGGGAGGTCTGACAGTCGGTCGGATCGCACTTCTATGGGTCAATAAAAAGGTGAGCACTGCAGCCATCTCACTATGATACGGGGCCATATCGTCTTGTTGACAGGTCGGTGAATGGCGCGTAATATTTATCTACACCGTCCTCGTTCTGGGGTACGTAGACCTCCTTCGACCTAGCCCTATGTCGCCACTCACAATAGGTAACCGCCCTCGCCTAGCCTTGAGCTCGTCGTCTGGCTCGTCCCCGAGCTCCTGCCCTCTGCGATCTGCATATGCTTCGTCGGCTTCTTCCTCGGACCCATGTACCCCATCGCGATGAACCACACCGGTAACATACTCCCCCCGGAGCTGATCTCTGGCGCCATCGGGTTCATCTCCAGCTTCGGGGCTGCTGGCGCCGCTGCGTTCCCCTTCATTACTGGTGCGATCGCGTCTGGGACCAGCATCGGCAGTCTCCAACCTTTGTGGGTGATATCGGTCAGCTGTGTGTGGAGACAGACGCTGATCAACGCTAGGATGTCTAGACTAATCTCGATGATGGGTCTGATGCTGTTCATCTGGGCGTTCGTACCTCGTACTGGTCCCTAAGCGATGTATATTTTTGTGCTCGCTCTCCTTTTTTCTGGTTTCCAAGTTTGGCGAGGTGAGTCTTGCCACCTTCCCATTCGCAACTGTTCACGGAGTCCATTTGTTCAGGTGTAACATGGTTCTAAGGTGGTGACGATCGTTACGAGTACATGGCTGCAATGAAAGTCCTCCTCTCTTCATATACAAGCACTCATGTCCGAAACTCAACCCGAAGACTTCAAGCCTCGAGACCCGCCCATCTATAGAAACGTGTATTCACCGAATCCCTTTCTCAGCTAGTATCTGCCCGTCGGTCATTCAAACTCACTTTCTCATCAGCTATTACATACCACGAACACCTCGGCACGAGCAAGGAGGCCAACACGTGGCCGCTACGATAGTAATCACGTATCTCCGGCTCACAGTCTCCGCTTTGTGCGCTCACACCGCTTCTCAGATTCCGCAGCTTGAGGCTTAAGCTTGAAATAGGGAAGCTTCGGGGATCGTCGCTCCTCCTCCAACCGCGCGCTCTGGAACTTCTCTCCGTCGCTTCCTGCGCTTCAAAACCCCAGCCGTTCTCATTGGAGCAGAATGCAAAGGCAAATGGTACGGAGGTCCGATGGTCCGAGGAAATGTTAGTTCGGTCTGATCGGCATCCAGCTGCGTGTCCCTTGTTCCAGACTGAGGACGTACATAATCGAATTCGAACGCTAAGTCGACCCGACCTGCGAGAAGACACGCCCAGGATTGTTGGTCAACTCGGTGTCATCTATGTGTCGGGTTGCCTGCGCTTACTTGCAGTATATAGCCCGAGGCTAATGCAGACAATTTGCTGAAGGCCCTAAGGCTGACTATCTGTTAAAACCCCCACTCCTTTACTCGTCTTCCGGTGGGACTCTTGTCGATGGCATCCGGCCGCTCCTCCTTTGAGGCGAGTCATGATGGTGAGAAGACCCCAACATCGACGCCAACCTCGGGCAGGACGTCCCCGACAATATGCTTGGCGGACGGGATCGAGTCGAAGGTGCAGCTCCCTGTGCTCGAGAGCCAGGGCGCACCGGCCATCCAGACGACGGGGATGAAGCGGAAGGCGCTGTTCCAATTCGCCACTCTCTGTCTGTCCATTTACGTTTCCGGGTGGAACGACGGAGCGCTTGGTCCGCTGCTTCCTCGCCTTCAAGCTGTGTACAATGTCAGCGGTCGTAGCTTATCGACGAGCTGATGAGCTAAATCCCGCCTTCCTATAGGTCGGATACGCAGTCGTGTCCATGATTTTCATCGTCAGCTGTGTGGTAAGCTTGGTCTTCGCCCTCACATGGTGGAGAAGTACTGAGATCGCACAATGTAGGGCTCGATTGTTGGGTCATGCACATACCTATATTTTACCGACCGCTTCGGATATGGCACGGTACGCATAGAGTCTCAACGCACATCTCCCTACTTGCAAGCTCACTTTGTCACCAGGTTGTCGTCGTTGGTCAGTTTTTCCTTCCCTACTTGCAAACTCACTTTGTCACCAGGTCGTCGTCGTTGGTCAGTTTTTCCACAACCACTGCCAACTGTGCGACAATCGGACCGATCTATTTGTGTCCCACAGCATCCGTCTCGCTCATGGTAGCTTATGGCCTCGAAGCCGGCGCGGTGCCTTTTCCAGTCTTCGTCCTCGCATACTTCTTCAACGGTTTCGGGACGGCGTACCTGGTTCGTTGTACACTGCCCATCTGTGCTTCCAGTCGACGTGTGGACTAACTCTTGTTTGCATTGGGGTAGAACGCGGGATCAAACGCTTTCCTTGCCACAATGGGTGGGGGAAAGGCATCTACTAGGATGGGCATTCTCCATGCCGTATACGGTTTGTCTTCGTCCATACGACCGAAGGCGGAACTCCGCACTGATAGTCATTCCCGCGTTCATGTGTGTAGGCATGGGTGCGATGTGCTCTCCGTGGTCATGTCCGTGTTCATGTGTGTAGGTATGGGTGCGATGTGCTCTCCGTTGGTGGCGACGCAGTTCGCGAACCTTCCGCGCTGGTCGTTTGTGTTTCTCACCCACCTTGGCATCACCACGGTCAATGCGTTACTGCAGATCGGGGTATTTAAGTTTCGTTCTCAAGAAGGTATGCCAACCACCTGCGCCGTGGTCTGTTCGGATTACACCCTCTTATCCATCGTGATCTTATTCGTAGAGTGCTGTCAAGAAATCGGGCTTCCTCGTCCCGAGAAAGACTCGGAGGGGTGGCTCGACCGTTACAAAAAAGTGTTCCGCCTGCGAGCGGTGCACCTTATGGCGCTTTACGCGTTTATATATGTTGGACATGAGGTCACTGTTGGCAGTAGGTCAATCCTGCTCGCAGTAATGGGTTATCCTGACAGAGTGGGATGTTCAGGTTGGATTGTCACTTACATCATTAAAGAGCGACATGGAGGTCCTAGCTCCGGCTACATCTCATCAGGCTTTTTCGGAGGTACGTTTGGTTTCTCTCCCAGTCCCGGTCGTCTCTAAGCCGTATGCTTCGGATCAGGACTTATGCTTGGTCGAGTGGCGCTCCTGTGGTTCAGCAAACTAGTACGCAGTCGAGAGAGTATACAACTTGCGGATCACAATGCTGACATACCCTCATACACCAGATTGGCGAGCGACGCGTCGTATACGTCTACATTTTTGCCGTCATTGGGTTCGTCATGTCCCTCGATCGTTGTGGACGTAACTCATTTCAGGGTCGTCATGCAGGCTAGAGCTCATTGTTTGGTTTGTACCCTCCCTCTATGCCGGAGCGATCTCTGTTTCGTTCGTCGGCTTCTTCCTGGGTCCAATGTATCCCATCCTGATGAACCACGCCGCACGCGTGCTTCCTCCCGACCTCATCTCTGGCACGATCGGCTGGGTGGCTAGCTGGGGTGCCGCTGGCGCCGCAGTCTTCCCGTTCGTCACCGGTGCTATCGCTTCCAAAGCCGGTATCGGGAGCTTGCAACCAGTGTATGTGCATCTCGCGTCTCTCCATCTGTTATACGTGTGTTGACGAGGATTGACGCAATAGGCTGATTGGGATGATGGGGCTGCTGTTGATTCTCTGGGCTTGCGTATCAGGTAATCCGATGCAGAAGAACTGAGGGGCAGGAATCCCCATAAAAATATCCACACGAGTGAGCAATGCTTCTGTATCATTTCTGTTGTGGAGTGCTGACGTGGTGGGTTACAGGTTGGATCGTCACGACTGTCACGACTTTAACGCTACAAACTCGGAATCATAGAGATCACTCACGACATAGACGTTCACAGTGTACTACTAGACACCTTCACCCACTCCATCATCTAACCATAGAAGTCTAAATGCGAGTATCTGTTCGCAGACTCCTATTGTCCTTGATAAGATACCTGGAGACACCCATGCGTGGAGAGCTCACACGGACGTAGGCGGCGGTTTCAGTGCAGATCTCAAGATGAGAGAGTGTAAGTATTCTCCTGAGACTACAGCGTCGGAAGCACATAGCACGGGATATCAAGGCCGATACTGATTGTTTAGGAGTGGGGCTTGCCATGGACAGCCTACACAAGGTGGGCACATTAGAATGGCGAAACAAAAAACATACATAGCGCTCCGAATCTGACCTCGCCTAGGAGAAATAGTAGAGTGGAAGGATGGCTTAGCGCGAATGTGAGACGATGCACTAGCAAGATCCCTGCAGTGGACATCGGGAGGTACTGCTCCATATGCTCAGACCATCCGAGGGGCGTCGACCGCCCTGCTATCAAATGAGGCTAGGGGCTTTCGTTGACGCTCAGCCTGCTTCCCATGACCCGTGGATGTAGGTTGCATGGACAATAACCTACGATGTTTATGAGGCTAGGGAAACCCGTAGATGCTCATCCTGCTTTTTATGACCCGTGGATGTAGGTGGCATGGACAATAACCTACGATGATGACAAGTATCATGAACCGTCATCTTGGATGCGGTGGACTCGTGAATATATATCTATTACTCACGAGCGTTCGTAATAGTCCTTTCTGACAGGGAGGTAGAAGATAAGTAGACGAGCGTCTATGATGCTATGAGTTGGCCATACCAGACTTTATCGTAGTCTTTATCCGTGAGTTGGATGTCAACGCGAGACATGCCAGCATTGTCAAGAATGCATTCTAGTCGTGTACGTACTCAGAGATGTCACTTGTCATAGTTCTCGTCGTCCTCATCATTCGAAAGAACTGATCCGGCGAATACTCCTTCATAACCGCGACGGTGGCCAGTACATGGTAGGGCCTGATAGGGCTCATGGTTGGGCTAATATATGCAGCAGGAGAAACACTGGCGGCTACTGGCAGGTGAAGGTGTGAGCCCGTCCATCACATCGCCCGATCTTTGCGAGATCACGCACGCGTGATCTCGATCAAGATCGCCAACGACCACCAAGTTGCCCTTTGCGGTATAGCGTCTTATAGCGTCCTCTTTGCTACTTGCCGTCGAAACACAACTCCCAAACCAGAGGTATGCACTCAGATGGGCCCCGATTCAGGCACAGTCTGGTTAAGATACTACGTGGAACTTGACGGTGCAAGAATCGAAGGATGCATAACACCAGATTCTAGATCTGAAAGCCTACCTTCAGGCACACCATGGACAGTCCTTCAGCTTCCGTTACACACATTCGGATTCTCTACTCAACATTCATCAGTACAACAATCACCATCATCATGGAAGGTCCGCATTCCATGACGCGCGGAACCTCCAAGTCATCCTCAGCATGGGCACGGTGCGCCGGAGTGTCCTTCCTACTCACAACGGCAGACTTTACACACGACGCGTCGGAGAGGAGTCCCACAAAACACATCCTCCGACGGCCACATGCAGAAATCGCGTAAGACGGCCCCATGGTGAGAATTTGTTGGCATGGCGATGCAGCTGGTTCCGATAATACACCTCCCCAGCATCTTCGCAGGCCAGCGTCAGACGTATCTCAATTCAGCGGGCTCCGGGCTTCAGAGCACGAGAACTCCAATGCCGAATGCCGACTGGGCTTGCGATGAACTTTTGTGGTTCCGAAGATGATGCTCCCGGTGAGCACGGCAGTGCACCGTCCCGAGCATTTCTGCGTTCCACGTCAATCGTCTTGAGGCTCGGACTTGGAGAAACAGTGCGGCTCGACTTTCCGTTCTGGCTCGAGAGACACGGGTCAACATCGTCAACACCGAATAACTGGAGTCTAGGCTACCGCTCATGCAAGCCATTGGCAACGGAGGAGACCGCCTAGTCTGCAGATCGAAGAACAACTACTGAAAAGTAAGTTTTTCCTCTTTATAATACATCGCTACATGCTAGTCTCCAGCTCTAGACCCACGTTGGAATTTGTGATCCACTCGCACAGGCCAGTCGTCAGGCACGTTGAGTCGTTGACAGAATGCGGGATTACGTCGCAACCGGACCCGGGTAAATCCCTGCACTGGGTTCACACGCCGTACCGAACACGCGCGCCATGCACAGCGCACAACTGATAACACTGTATGGCTCGGTGATACCGAACACGCGCGTCATGTACAGCGCACAACCGATAACACTGTATGGCTCGGTGCTCACTGTACTCACCAAGTGGGACCGAGTATCCATGGCATTGTCACAGACAACGGGGCTGCATTGCCAGAACACCGCATCAGACCCGTCTCGCCTGGGCTCCAGAAGATACTGCAGCGGTATACACTTCAACAGATGACAGGAGACCATTGATCTCGGCCCTCATGCTGGGTCCAGTCCGGTTGGTGAGTCAGCACTGTCCACTGTTCACTGTTCACTCTTCGCCCATCGGTAGTCCGGGGCCCCCGACAGCATCCCTCCAACGCGGACCCACTGCCCCGCGCGTGAGACGCGAACGTAACGGCGAGACGCACCTCGTCTGCACGTACGCGAATTTCGAAAGTGCATCGCGTCCTCGGGCCTCGGGTATGCAAATGGCGCAGACACGCGGCGCAAAGCAGAGGAAAAAAAAAAACACATGTGTCGTGTCCAGTCCCCCAGTCTCCAGTGCCCAGTCCCCGGTCCCTAGGCTGCTGCTGGGCGGCGCGCACGTACATGCATACAACCCTGGGCTTGTGCTTGTACGCGCGTCGCGCGGGCGCGCGGCCTCTCCAGACTCCAGTCAAAATAACCGATTCGCGTATGACCACCACCCGGACCCCAGTGCCATGCGGATGCGTGGGCATGATCTGCGGGTTACCTGCAGTACAGTATCCGTTACCCGTCAGTTACCTTGCGAGTGTGTCCGAGCGACCCTGCAATGAATGCTAGCGGGCCGCTTCTGGTCCAGCCACTGGCAGTACAGTACGAGTGAAGTGCCGCCCCTCAGGCCTCAAGGCCTCAACCCCTCACGCCTCAGACCTCGGAGTCCAAGACTCAAGCTTCAAAGCTTCAAGTGTGAACGTCGAACGTCCTGATGCTTGGCCTGAGCGCCATCGTCACCCGCCGGGCGATCGTCACGAAGATCGAAAATCGCGTGCGCTCAGGCTCGTGCACCCTGAGAGGGATTACGCGTACTTACGAATGCCCTTCGGGCCCTTCGGAGTCCGTCCGTCCGTCCGCGTAAGGGTTTGGCACGTAACGCGTTAGAGATCATGCTCACTGCTCTTCTCTGCCGGCCTTTCAGTGCTCATCGCTCAGCGCTCAGCCGCTCAGCAGCTCAGCGCGGCCATATGCATGATCATGCCAACATGTCACAGCTCTCCCTCCGAGCCCGGAGGTCGTGAGTCCACCGGACGAACGCCATCTGAACGTTCGAACTCTCGAGCTTGAACAGCACACACCATACCGCCAATATAGTATGAATCCCTTCCACCACTGGCAGTTCAGTTCAGTTCAAGGTGACTCATGGACGATATGCGGCCGGGCCCACGACGTAGTATAGTGCTAGTCCGGATCGATTCCAGCGATTCCATCGTACTAGTAATCCATCGTCACTAGTCACCGGCGCACAGCGCACAGGGCAGCGCGGACGCCGAGTCGTAGTACGTACTATATGCAGTACGTAGTGTGTCATTGACTAGTGAGTGCGGGACATGTACATGCGCCCCGCCAACTTTGCTTCGCAGTACTTATGTGACTAGTGAGTGCGGGATATGTACGTGCGCCCCGCCAACTTTGCTTCGCAGTACTTATACTTAGTACTTCCGGGGGCGGTCTCACTGGCACTGGCACTGGCACTGGCCCGGGCCCGCCGGCGGGCGAATGCGACGCGGCTTTGGGGGGTCGCGGTCGGTCGACGTTCAGATATCGAACCCACTGGCAGGCCTGATGTACGATATACGATGTACGATATATGATACGTAGTGCATCGCACCCTATCTCTATCCAAGAAACGACCGTATGTATGTATGATGCATGTCTGTAGTGTGTGTGTGTGTATGTCTGTATGTGTGGGTCAGATGTGTGTGTGAGTCAGATGTGTGTATGTGTGTATGTATGTGTCCATGAGCACAACCGGAAGCCTTGCGAGTGAGCGGATGGGGGGCGTGGTGCGAGCAGCGACCGACGCCGTGGAACCCGAACGAGAACGAGGACGAGGACAAGGACGAGAATGAGTGTGACTTGGAAGGAGCGTTGCGGATACAGCATATAGCAAATCGCGGGTCGGGAAGGGGGGAGGGAGGGGAGCCCGACTCGGCACGCTCCAAGCTCCACTGGCACACCGTGAGTGACACCCCAAATAACCGTGCAACGTCCAACAGGCCCTTTAGTTGACCACGCCCCGCCCCGCCCCGCCGCACACGGAGTCAGACACCGCGACGGCGAGAGCGCGAGAGAAGACAGAGACGAAAAACAAAAGAGGGAGAGAGAGAGCCGCAACACAAAACCAAGCGCACTTCTTTTATACTACAGCCAACAGCCAACAGCAAACAGCAAAACGCAAACTGCAAGCAGCGGGGGCTTCTGGCTTCTGACACTAGCACTAGCACTAGCGGGAACCGGCGTGATGGACTCGATGACTCTGACTCTGACTCGGTGACTCGGTGACTCGGACAGCGGGGATATGGAGCAGTGGGGGGTGAAGGGG
>KN050141.1:0-39802 GCA_000743315.1 Lignosus rhinocerotis TM02
CACGAGATGCCATGTTCATCCTCTCGGACTGAATCCTACACGATACATCTCCTTTGCTACCTCACTGCGACGGAGGATGGACATGTTAATTAATTGCATACCATTGTGAAGTTCGTGGACCGTCACTCGTATCAATGGTTTCGAGAAGTCGTAGAGTCGGCATCTATTCCCATAGTGGCGGCTAAGCGGCCACGATCGACGTTCGCTCAAGGACAAGCCAGGAGTTCACACTGTAGGAGAAGAAACAGGCCGAACTTCTTCTGCATCTGCGAATTCTGACTTCAATTCATAGGATGCCTCGAACGATGAGGCGTCTACGAGTTGATATAGGATATAGATGTCATAGGTCATATAAGAATTCCTGTGAGATACGCCTCGCATTCAGTTAGCGTCGGAATGGAAGTCATGTCCCCCATTGATGTTTCATGTCGAACTTGTCGTCAGGAGTATGTGAGTATCCATGTCGGCGTCCGTTCTGTATTTGAGCCAGCAGTAAAGTATGATGCTGCCCGCCGAAACTTGGGCTTGAAGCCTTGAAGACTACACCGAACTTGCTCATTTGCGATTCGTTGGCTGGGCGCCGGGCGCTCGATGTCGCATACAATGGCGTCTTCAAAAGGTCGGCATGAGAACTTCCACGAGCTCCTCAGGTCTACACACCTTCACAGCCACAATGACCTTCAACTTCTAAGGCGTATCGAATCTGCCGCCTCTCATCGCTCATAACGCTTACCTTCCTTTTATACTCGCCCTTCTTTTGGTGTACTAGAACATAGAGCAGGGGTAAGGCTTCGTATTTCTCTCCTTCGGTGTCTCCTACACGGGATACAGGTCACTGTGACCAATGGACGCCTTATACAAGCTCAAGCAGCGATTGGGTGAACTCAGCAAGTACCCTCCTCATCCTCTTCCTCTGTGGTCACTCGAAGGCGATCCAAGCGCATCATGGTCAGGTAGGATAATAGCGAAACCGTAAGAAATCAAATGATTGAGGCTGCGTCGTGTGAGAATTGTGCACACTCCATAGTATTAGCTCCCGCCTTAGATGAGTGCCGCACAGCTCGTCAGTACGAAGTACAGATGCGCCACCACTGCGTCTGTTCATCTCTCTGTCAGGAGGTCTGAATGGTATGCCGATGGGCCCTCGTTGCAAGTGCCAGATTGGCACCTGTCTTTGAATCGGCGTTGGCTTTCGCGTTACAAACAATGGGTCCCCTGGGTGTGTACAGAAATGGCCGCAGCTATAATTACCAGTAGGCATCCACAAGGTCCCCACCTCGACTTCCGGCCCGACAGACAGCGCTCCAAGCCATGTAGTAAGTCCGAACTTCCGCATGATGAACCATTGAACAATGTAGCTAAACATTACGCAATCACACGATCAGGCAGAAATCTCAGTGATTGTGTTATCTGTTCCGACGCTGCCTAGCGCTTATCAGGCTCCGAGTAGCTTAGCCACCTACCACCACCTTCCTTTACTGTAATCAGCTACCGCATTTGTCGTGGCTCTTTCTAAGATCCATGTGAGTTTATCCTCATTTCGGAACTATATACACAAAGAGTTGTAGCGCGCAATCTTGCTACAGCCCACGTGTGTCTGGTACCGCCATCTGTTTGACCACACTTTGCAACGGTGGGCTTGTCGGAGTCAACAACCAGCACTTACGGTGAAAACAGGACGGAACGAGAGACAATGTGTCCGCAATCATGTGACCCTGAAGAGGGACAAACCCCTTTGTCCAACGTAGAGATCGATGATGTCCCAGGACATCACGACACAGAACCTATTCCGCACGACTCTGAGAACTCCGGTCACCAGAGGAGAGATTCTATTGTTGAAACCGGGGGGAGCAAAATCTTGTTACAACGTGAGTTTTGGTCTTGTTCTTTCAAGTTGACCGTGGGCGATGCTACTGACGCATGGGCCATGTCGGCTGTTCCGCCTACAGAGAGGACACATGCGGTTGCGGACTCCTTTCCCTCGGGGGTGTTGAATGCGCAGACGCGACCGCTACCTAAGAGCCGGTATACCCTGCGGATGCATTACACCGTCAGTCCCTCTATCATATGATGCCGGGAGGATTTGGATCTGACTAAGCGTCGCTGCAGGAAGGTGATAGAGTGATTGTGCGCGTGTGCGAGGCGAAACATGCTACATGGCGGCATGGGATAGTGGCCAATCTACAGGAGCACCCCGTCCGGTATGAAGTGAGTGCTGATCGCTCGGTTGAGATCAAGGCTGAGCCAGCTAACGGTGCTCTCGGTGCGCAGGGCTCGAATCAGTATGCCTATCCCGTCTTCTATCCCTCGGGAACCAAGAAGGTCAAGGGATACTACAACCCGACACTGTGTGAGATATTGTATGACGAAATGATGGATACTTTGAAGCTATAGTGTTGGCACGGCCTACCTATGTTGTTTATCTATCCCTCCGGACGTTGTTGTACTTAACAGGCTTGTGTTGCTTGTATCATAACCCATGGATCAATGTGGTATCATAGGTCAGAATGGTCGATAATCTTTCGCATATCAGTATATGACGCCCGCCCCAGGTTCGCAGGCATGTCTCTCCAATTTTAGTGCTTCGTACTGATGTTCATCGACAGGTCAAGAAGCATACGGGAAGGCATCTCCCCCAGAGCGTTGACTGTCGAACCACGGAGGTACGCTCTTCGTTATAATATAGGTCATAAACACAATGCGTGGACTCAACTGACATGACTCTGGCAATGGATGAAGTATTCAAACGCTAAGCGTCAAAGCGAGTGGCGGCTTCACAGGTCGAGAGAACGGTTCACATTGGAATCAAAGCGAATGTCTGTAGCCAGACGTGTTTGTGGGACGACACTGCAGAGGCTATTTGAGCTCCCCCCTCGTCATACCGTTGTTCCCTACCTGTTTCTTCAACTCTCCAAGCCCTACAGTATCCTCTGCCACTCGCAAGCATCCTGCCAGCCTACTTCGCATTCTTCGAGATGTCTTACAACAATGGCTCTGCTGCGACCTCGGTTCAAGACTGTTCCTCTGTGGCGCACTCTAATCGCCCGGACACGGAACGTGCCGACCGTCATCACTCCAAGGAAGATTCCAGCGAGCTGTCCGACTCTGAGGAAGGCTACCACACCGCTCCAAACACCCCTCACGATTTAGTGTTCAATAGCCAGAAGGTTGTCCAGCCAGTAGGACACCTGACTCCCGTGGTACAGGTTCTGATGGCCAAAGGGCCTCCAGTGGACTCGCAAGACGACATGGAGTCATTCATCATGGTGGCTGTGGTGAGTTCGACTGCTCTGGGCAACTCTCGTCTCTTTGTATTTACTGCTCGTGGAAACTGCCATAGGAGCCCGGATCGGGCAGTGTATCATTTTCAGATATGAACAAGCCTTTGCCTATGATGGGACGCTGAGGGAGGAGGTGCGTGCACACGGGGAGAAGAAAGCTATTGCTTTGGAGTAGTTTCAGAATGACGTAGATGTGAGCGCATATTCATGCTCATTATCCAAGCGATCTTAGTACCCCGTAGAAGCTGGCAGAAGCATTGACTTATTCGAAACTGCAGGGTCTTGAGAGATGCCTAGCAGGTAGCGAACCGGACTTCAATAACTGCATTATCTCTCCCATTATCTGGTCGTATCGTGAAGAAGGTTTATGCTGTTTCTTATACAGTATCAGTATATACAGACACGTCTAATTCATGCGATTCTCCCTTGAGCAGTCCTGGTCGTGAAAGTACTATAGCAGATGCTATATTCGGAATGGAGGTGAAGTTTCAGTACTGCTTATAGCCGAACCAACAGACAACTCTCGTCTTGCAAGTCGGGTTTCAATTATTTCCCAGTAGTAAGCTCAGCGGATGCATAGCATCGACCTCCTCAGTAATAATGTCTTTAAAGGAGTGGCATCAAACAGAGCGCGGATCACAACAGGGAAGATAACCTTACCACGTCAACTTGAACTCTGCAATGCCTGTATATGATCCACCTTCGGCACGTTTGGGTGCATCCCGTTGCTCACCGAGTAGATATGCCTCTGAGGTCTAGCGGCTGGTCATCCCAAAATTCTTGGGGGTCGAACAGCTCCCGTAGAGTGTTAATTCCGAATACTTAATCCCAAAATTTTTGGGGATCGAACAGCTCCCGTACAGTGTTAATTCCGAATACTTAAAGCAACCTCCGTTCTGGAGTAGAAGGCCTTCTGATAGCTTGCGTTGCACGGAGCGCCCCATGGGCCTCTAGGGATCAGACCATTGACTAGTACCCACATTTATGCTCTGTCCAGAGCAACGGTCACCTTTTCTATCGTTCGTTCGTGTCCAGATGTTCTGCCGTAAGTGATCAGCTGGGCATATACCTGGATGACCAGCGTGGGGGGCGTCGGAGAAACTACATGTTGTCTGCGCAACTTGACATGCCGTGAAGGGAGTAACACCCGAGTTCGCCGGCAAAGAAAAGAACACGTGTGGTGTTATCAGAGGCCATCTGGAACGATGTGTTCCTGGATAGGGCATGCGACGAAGAACAAGGGTGGGAGCTGGTAGAAGGGGTAGAAGTAGTCCAAAACGGGAAGGGGTACGCCTACAGGAACAAATATTGGTAAACATCCATTCGAACAGCGCGATATGCACCGCCTACGCGGTGACGGCCATGCCAGAGACATGTGGTGGTAGAGAAGGGGGAGCTTGACCAAGCTTCCTCTTTAGGCGAGTTCTTACGCATTACTTTCCACTGATCCAGAGCTCGCATGTCTCTTCCTAGGCGAGTTCTTACGCTTTACTTTCCGCTACTCCAGAGCTCGCATGTCTCTTCTGCTACACTGGTTCCTTACTCCGAGTCCTCAAGGTATTATCAACATTCTACGGACGATGTGTCATCCTCGAATGCCCACAGATGTTTCGCACTCGTGGCTGTTTGAGTTCAAATTTTTGATGGGCGATAAGAGCTATGGCAGCCCATGATTGCGCAGAACTTCACCTATCACACATGTTCACAGGGACTGCCGCCGAGTAGCTTCTGGACCGAGAAGAATGAGCAGGTTGTCATTTGATTGCCTGTTCGGGTGATCGATATCTGCATGCTGTGTGAGTCAGCCCGTCAAAGAACTCCTCCTGGATCAGATTGACGGCACCTCGTTCTCTGTTCTCAAAGGCTGACCCAATCGACGGCCGACTCGGACCAACACAACTGGAACAATCCCGTGCCTCGACCTATATAGACCCTCGTAGACCCCGTTTCCCTCACTCTTCACAACCCTCACCATGCTCAGCCCTCGACACGAGATGTACCCCGACTACGATGGCGTCGCAACTTCGACAGCTTCATCGACGACCGACAAACAGCTAGGGATCCGGCTGACCAAGGTATGATGCTCTTTATCACATGGCACTTTTTCTCCCCTCACAATGGCCTACAGCGCCGACGGTCTCGTGTGGGTCGTGATATTAGGATTGTAGGCATACTTATCTCCTCGTCTACCACCACTTTTAGGGCGTTGCTGGCGCGCGAAGCCATCCTGTGTTCGCTTTTACTCCGCTACCATGGAGTTGGTGACGAGGATGTGCTGAGCGCGCTTGGACGGGACGGCCGCCACCTCATTGAGTAATGCTTCTATCCCGCACACTGCCTCATCTCACGGCGGCCTGTGGACAGGACAATTGTGTGAGTTCTCCTTTGCTGCTACCATGCTAACCTCTTTTGGACGTCCAGGTGCTTGTCATGCGATCACCCTATGCCAGGTTGACCGCTCGGCACGCTTTTGTAGCGTGCAGACGTCCTGCGCCTGGTGTTTCATCGCCTGCGAGTCTTCTTGAACGACCTCGGGCGGAGCTGTTAGTCATGCGGCCAGCCTATGCCCGGTTGACTGATCTGTGCCCCACGGTCGCGCATAGGCATCCTACGCCCGGTGTTGCGTTGCATGCAAACTCGCCATGGAGGTTGATGAACAGCAACGCTGGTTGACAGGCCACCAGCGTCGCCCCTATGTGGAAGGTCTGCTTGTATCAAAGTTTCACCGCGCAGCATTGGTGCTAATACTCTCTCTTCTAGAAGACACAACCGATTCGGATCCGACGGGCCTATGGTCAAGATTCGTAAGTACGCCATCTCCTCAACGCTGCCGCGAGATCCGTGTTCTCAATGTCAATATGTAGATGCGGCTCCGCAACAAGCAACTGTCCCAAGAAGAATAAAAAAACAAATCAAAGCCCAGCAACAGCGACGCCTTTGAACTGAAGGCGTCGCTTTAAACAATTTGGTATGTCCTGTGCTTCAGTACCAACATTGAATTTTACGTGATATCCGATCGATAGTGTGCCTCAAAAGAACTCTAGTATGAACTATCTCAAGCGCCGCTCGGGGGCTCTACAAGTGAGTCCTCGTGTCAAGAGCGGCCCCCGAGGTACGGTCAACCGTGCTACTTGCTAGCGTTGCGGTTGTTCCTGGCGCAGGCCTCTTCGTGGCCCTCGGGACTAGTACTTGCGTTCTCGCAGGGAAGCCAACGTGCGCCGAAACTGCTCATCACCTTTGCGTCGTAGACGCATTAGGTGATTGAGGATTCATGCTTTCTATGTAGTTGTTGCTACGACCCCGAGACCTATCGATGAATGGGTGTAATTACTGTCCGTGGATAATATATACACTATCCTTGCTCGCTGGTAAACATTCGAACGCATATAATGCCAAGAAACGCCACTAATAAGAATCAAACAAAGGCAACTCACGCCTGGATGAACTACAAAGTAACGACAATCAGAGACAAGACAGCAATCAAACAAAGACAACTCACGCCTGGAAGAACTACAAAAGCAACGACAATCAGAGACAAGACAGTAGAGTGATTGATAGAAGAATGTACCTTCTGTGCCTCGCTTTCCGATATCGCAGACTTCCCACCCGCCTTCGACGCTTCAGGCTCCTGCCTCACTTTCCGATATCGCAGACTTTCCACCCGCCTTCGACGCTTCAGGCTCAGTGATAAAGCTGAGGGGTCTGCCTACGCTGCGAACCTTGTCCCAGAACTCCTTGTTCCCCGGCTTCTGCTCTTGGCAAGTGTCGCGGATCTCTTGGAGAAACCTACGACTACATGTGAGCATTCCGAGTGAAAGGCATAGTATAGTAACGTACGTGTTCCACGCGTCGATCTCGTCCTCCTACAACGTTCCAGATAAGCTACGAAACGCGCCGTGGAGCGAGAGAGGCGTACCTCGAGCGCGACTTTCCTCAGCTCCCGCATACACGTGAGCATTTCGTCAAACCGCCTCGACGAGAACGGCTGCGTGACGACCTCTTTGATCACGAACGCGAGGTCCTCCACCGCCTTCGTGACCACGTCCCCGCGCGAAATGTTCTTCTTGAAGTCCTCGAGTGGAAACGACAGCCCAACAATCCGCCCCGGAGCACGCATGCGGTCGATGACCGGGTCGGGCGACATCGAGCGCGCGGGCGTCGGGAGAGGCGCACGATCGCGTTCGGGTTTGCGCACAGGCGCGGCATCGAGCAGCAGCTCCTCGGGCTCTTCTTCCGTCTCGCTGCTGTCGGCGTCGTCTGCGAGCTTCTTCTGGGTCTGGGTCTGGGCGCGTTCTTGGGATTGCGCCTGGGTGAACTTCTGCGAATGAGAGCGGCCCGGCATCTTCTGGTCGAGCAGGAGCATCTCTTCGTCCTCATCGTGCGCCCGGACGTGCTCGTCTTTGCGCACACGGACCACCTTCTTCGGTACTGGGAGCGAAGTCGAGCGTTTAGGTCGGGAAAGGCGGGAAGGGTGCTTACCTTCACGGACGTTGAACGTCCTCTTGCACTCTTCAATGGCCTCACGGGCCCGCTTGAGGACGCGGCGTGGAGGCTCAAAGTATTTGAGAAGCTCGGGGTGCGGGGGAGGCAGGGGCTGTCTGTTGAGATCCTGAACAATGGCGCTGTGAAACAATGCTTGCTTGGTGCGGTGGATGGCGGGGTTGTACGACAGCCGAGTGTCGAACCATCGCTCGCGGTTCCTGCGGCTGATGTCAATACGCAGAACTTGAATCGGTACAGGGCACTAACCCGTCATCATCCTTTTCGCCAGCATCGGAGAGGTCCATGGCGTCCACAAATTGCTCCATAGCCGACATCTGCTCCTCTGTTGGAAGGTATGGGTGTTCCGTGACAATCTCGCCCTTCTTGTTGATCAGGGTCTCGAGTGAGGCAAACGGAAAGTTGCGAACGTCGTCCGCGAAGGGCATCTTGTGCACCCTGTCAGCCATCATAGAGCAGAGAGATGCCCCGAGAACTCACCTGCACCCATAATAAGCAATCTATCTCGTCGAACACGGACGGCTGCAGCACGCCCATCTTCGGGTCTCCGTCGTCCCTACCAACCCACCGCGCAATCGCCACCACGCCCTTCTCGTACATCGCCTGCACGATACTAGACAGCGCAACCTGCTGCATCGGGCTGTTGGGGTCCGCCCAGACGTAATACACCTCGCCCATCGCGAGCTCACGGCGAAAGTTCTTTTTGCTGAAGAATCCGCAGATGTCGATGCCCTTGCGTGTTTTCAGCTTCGGGAAGCTGCCGTCTGGGGCCGGAACAAAGGACGCGCCGTACTTATACCCGCGGACGAGGTCCTCTTTCTCAACCTTGACGAGGTGTTTCGTCGCTTCTGCCTTGGTCCTCGCACCCTCTTCGTCGTCTTCGTCCCTGTCCTTGACGTCGACGCTTGCACCGGCGTCGTTGCTGTCCTTCTCGCCTTGGTCGAGGTAGTATTCGCTGCGCATGTGTAGCTGCGCGAACGTCACGCGATCCTCGTCTTCGTCCATCCTATCCTCCGCGTCCTCCTCGTCCGCCCGGGTGGGTTTCCTGCGAGCAAAGCGCTTCCAGCCCTTCGGGCGAGCAAGCGCGGTACATTTGCTCGTTTTTACGGAGATCTCCATCGCTTCTTCCTCGCGCGTCTGATTGTCGCCGAGCCGGAGAATGGTACCTGTCATGGCGGATTTGACTTGACGGACGTCTGGACGTGAGATTTCTTGCAGTGCAAAGTCACAATTGCCAACTACGCCCGAGTTAAGCTTTAACGTGAGTGTCTGGTAGAAAGCTTCATTCTCCCTCTGTCAAGTTTGTCAGAATGTCGTTGAGCCACAGAACAGGCGAGATCGGGTTACCTTGATGGTGCTCTTGTCATCTTCGTGGAAGGGCAGCTCGTCGTCATCAAAATCAACGCCTCTGGACGGCGCATGAGCGATCACAATAAGAACTATGCGCGGAAGCTTACACGACAGTGAGGCTGATGTCCAGGTCGTTCATTTTTTTCACCGTCGCTTCCCAATCCTCGACTTCTATTGGATTCTCGCCGTCGGTGAGGAGAACAATCTTCCTTATCCACGTTTTCTTGTTTCCAAGGAACTTGTCTTGGGTCTCAATACCGACAATGAGAGCGTCGATAGCTTCGCGGACGAGTCAAACATATATTAACTAAAAAAAGAGTGGTAACGTACGGTCCCCGGCGACTGTTGAAGGTTCAAGCGAAGCGAGTTTTGCAAGCGTATCGGAGTTCGGATGTGCGATTGGGATGAATTCGGTGACATGTTCGTAGCCGTTGCTCTGCTGATGGATGATATTATCCGTTCCTATATGAATGTCAATATGCGTGTGATTATTGTCGCATCCATCACGCGCCTTCAGTGCCAAAGAGGATTACGCCGCATTTGTCGGTCTTCCTTCCATTGAAGATCTATCAGAGCAGATGAGTGTTCTGTTAGAGTGGATACTATGTGTGCTAAGAGGACACCGGAGGAATGACCGTGGTGATGTCGCTCAAATGTATAGGCTCTAGTTCATGCTCGCCCTGAGCTTCGGAATGGGTCTGCGACAAACCTGACCTACTGTAGCCGCCGCCCGATGAGCAAAGGGTCCTCTCTTCGACACAGAAATGGGTAGGTCATGCATTGTTTCCTCCAAGTCGCATCTGACTGCTCGTAGGAACTGAGAAAATGAGAAAGTGCCATGCTGTCCTGTTTCGGGACAAGGGCCTTTGCCCCTGCGGCATCTACTGGTAACAGAAGAGAATGTGTTCGAGGGAACGGGGCACAACGGGCGACTGCGTCGACCGCACTCTAGAGAAGGCTAGAGAGATGCAGGACCTAAACATGATGGTAGAAGCGCCTATAGTGACGAAGACTCACCACAGTAATTATGGCTTCTCTGATGTGACTAGGCACCTATACATATCTGTTTGGGTTCGTGACACAATCATGACCGAGAGACACACCGTGGCCTAAGCTGCTTGATTATATGATACTAGCTATCGCCGATCGCCACAGCTTAGACGATACTCTTAAAGGAAGGCAGACTGTCACCGACGGATCCGGCGAATAATGCCCAGTATCATGCAATGCTAGTGGGTGAGTACTGCGTCAGTCCTGCTACAGTCTAGTCTCAAAGCAGACTGTATGGTCTACTCTGAAATAGAGGACTTCGTACAACTCACCATCCAGCAATCATAACCGTTTGACACAAACTAGGTCAGAGTTAGGAGGTGAGAAATCATACACATACCATTTCTTGGATCTTGAGCATTACAAACTGCAAGGACCACTCGAGATTAGTCATCTCGATAACATCTGAGCCTTTCCCGTTCGTGCCTGGAATCTCGACTTCTCGAGTTTTCCCCATCGACGGGGACGTGTCCACGAGGAACATAGTCACTGTATACTAGAGTTCGAAGGTAGATAAGTCCATCAGATAACCAGGAATACAGCCATTAGACTCACCCCTGCACGTTCCGCTGGCATGACGTCAATGCTGGTACTATCAGTGGGAGTGGTGGTGGAATGAGTCCTGGTCCCGACGCGCCAGAGCGCGACGCGTTTGTTGCACGTGACCGGAGCGCAGTCGGAGTTTGAGCTCCGATCGAAATGGATTTGTCAGCAAAGGCTGTGGCCAAGTTGTTTTGGGCGTCGACTCTGGCCGACTATTGCAGTCTACATACTCACGAGATCTGCGCGACGCGGTATCCTCGTCGCGTCGCTGCCATCGTCTCCGGAATGGCCGCCCCGAACATTGCTCCCAATCCACAATCTGTCCCCCAGCCTCAGTTCTCCAACCTTCCCCCACAACAGCAGCCCAACGTCAGCAATGCTACCGTTCGCGAGCGCATGCAACAGCTTGTCCAGGTATGTGCAGCTTTGCGTGCTGGACATTTTCCTGTATCATGACTTTCTCCACCTTTCCTCCGTCCTTCACAGCGCGCCAACTACCTTCGTGCCAATGGTGCCACACCTCAGACCTCGGAAGAGCTCGCGAAGATTTATAGGGTCATAACGGAGTTCCAGCAGCGACAAAGTAAGTATATTTTCTACTCACGCCTTGATATGTTTCCTCTTGCCCGGCTTTACCCACCATCCTGTATCTGCTCTCCGGTGCAGGGGACATGCGACTGAGTTGGACCGACGTGTACCCGTGCACGTCTCTTCCCAACATTGTCCATTCATTCGTCATACAACTATGTGGCGGACACTCTATACCTATCCTTGTTGTCCCCTCAACTCTCGCCACTGCACCTTGTGTTTCTGACTGGCAATAATTCATAGGGCAGGAACAAGCAGGCGTAGATCACTCACATGCAGGGCTAAATGGCCAAGCGTCCATCGCGCCTGTTACGAATGGTGTGCCCACAACGAATGGGAATGGGTTATCTTCTGGACCTGTTCCCTCTCAACCATATCCAACCGCACCTCAATCACCCGTATCCTTTACCTCCGACCAGATCAACGCTCTTCGTGCCCAGATTCATGCCTTCAAGCTCATATCTCGTGGTCTCCCTGTGCCCGAACCGATACAGCACGCGATTCGCGTCCCGAATCAGGCCGTGCCGGATTTACAAACACTACTTCATGGGTCAGACGTAAATGCGCGAGTCGTCGACAGCGCCGTCAAGATACACAAGAGTACAAATGGGACTCCAGTGAACGGTGTCGAGCACCCTACACCAGAAGTGTTGCCAACAACAGAGGTGGTTAAGGAAGAAGAGGTGGTGGATATGCCTATCGATGCAGACAAGATGCCCAGGGGTCCTTTCCTCGAAGACAACGTCGACTCGGGAATCTATCCATACAACGCATACCTTCACCCGTTCCTGCATCTCAAGCGCGATCCCAACGTCAGCCCAGCTATATGGGCTACGCGCATGCAACGACTCCTCATACCGTCCATCATGCCTGTCGGTCTCGACCCTCACCAGATCATTGAGGAGCGGAACGCATACATCGACGCCCGTATTGATCAGCGCATGCGGGAGCTCGAGGCTATGCCTGCAATGATGGGTGACGGCGGCCTTGTTGACGACGGGGACAAGGACAAGGAGAACGCCGCTGAGCGATCCCTCGACCAGCTCATTCACCCTCCGTCTCACACTCATGGTAAGCTCCGCGCCCTCATCGAGCTCAAGTCGTTACGCGTGCTTGACAAGCAACGAGCTCTGCGTGCGTCGGTGGCTGAGCGTCTCATGCACGGGTCGCTGCTTCCACTCAACCGCACCGACTTCCGGAGGACGCGCAAAGTACAGCTTAGAGACATCCGTGCCACCGAGGCAGCAGAGCGCAAGCAGCGTGCAGAGCGTGAGCGACGCGCGAAGCAGAAGCATCTCGAACAGCTCCATGTCATCTGCAACCACGGCCGCGAGGTCGTTGCTATGGGACGTTCCGCGCAGGATCGTATCATCCGTCTTGGCAAGGCGGTTCTGTCATTCCACTCACATACGGAGAAGGAGGAGCAAAAGCGCATCGAGCGCCTCGCGAAGGAGCGTCTCAAGGCACTCAAGAACGACGACGAGGAAGCGTACATGAAGCTTATCGACACCGCCAAAGACACTCGTATCACCCACTTGCTCAAGCAAACCGATGCTTACCTTGACTCGCTCGCCCAAGCTGTCGTCGAGCAACAGCGCTCAGAAGGTCATGAAGCGATGGACTCCGACGAGGGTCCTGTCAGCGAGGAGACGTTCGGCGCGAAGGCGTTCAGTGTGGAGGAGGAGGACAAGAGTAAGCTCGACTACTATGCTGTTGCGCACCGGAACAAGGAGAAGATTACGCAGCAGCCTACGATCCTCGTCGGTGGTACGCTCAAGGATTACCAGCTCAAGGGTCTCCAGTGGATGGTCAGCTTGTACAACAACAAGCTTAACGGTATCCTTGCGGACGAGATGGTGAGTGTCCATGGCCTAGCAAGAGTAGTTGAGCGCACAAGGCATGTCTGACATACACAAAACAGGGTCTCGGAAAGACGATCCAGACAATCTCGCTCATCACGTTCCTGATCGAGGTCAAGAAACAGCGTGGGCCATATCTCGTCATCGTCCCATTGTCCACCATGACGAACTGGTCTGGTGAGTTTGCGAAATGGGCGCCTAGCGTGAAGGTCATCTCGTACAAGGGCAATCCCACACAGCGTAAGAGCATGCAGGGCGATCTCCGTATCGGTAATTTTCAGGTCGTGTTGACCACATACGAGTATATCATCAAGGACCGTATCCACCTCAGCAGGATGAAGTGGATCTACATGATTATTGGTACGCTTCTATGTCACCTTGTGGATCCGCGTTGTATACTCATTCGCGCGTACAGATGAGGGTCACCGTATGAAGAACACGCAGAGCAAACTTGCCCAGACGCTTACTCAGTACTACCATTCTCGTTACCGTCTCATCTTGACCGGAACGCCACTCCAGAACAACCTTCCAGAGCTGTGGGCGCTGCTCAACTTCGCACTCCCGAAGGTCTTCAACTCCGTGAAGTCATTTGACGAATGGTTCAACACGCCGTTCGCAAACTCGGGCACGGGAGACAAGATCGAACTGAACGAAGAAGAGGCGCTCCTCATCATCCGTCGTTTGCACAAGGTGCTGCGGCCGTTCCTGCTTCGTCGTCTCAAGAAGGATGTGGAGTCGGAGCTGCCGGACAAGGTCGAGAAGGTCATCAAGGTCCGCATGAGCGCGCTGCAGTCACAGTTGTACAAGCAGATGAAGAAGTACAAGATGATCGCGGACGGCAAAGATGCAAAGGGGTAAAGCTCTCGTTGGAACATTGCACACAGCGGGACATGCTGACGGTCTGGCGTAGCAAATCTGGAGGGGTCAAAGGCCTGAGCAACGAGCTCATGCAGCTCCGGAAAATCTGTCAGCACCCTTTCTTGTTCGAAAGCGTTGAGGACAAGGTCAACCCGAGTTCAATGATCGATGACAAGCTCATCCGGAGCTCCGGCAAGATCGAGTTGCTCAACCGCATTCTGCCCAAGTTCTTCGCTACCGATCACAGGGTTCGCGATATCACAGGTTGTACTTATGTGTTGCTGATCAGGTGTTCGCCATTTAGGTTCTCATCTTCTTCCAAATGACCAAGGTCATGGATATAATGGAAGACTTTCTGAAGATGATGGGGTGGAAATACCTCCGCCTCGATGGTGGTACGAAGACCGAAGACCGTGCTGGGCACGTCGCGCTTTTCAACGCACCAAACTCCGAGTACAAGGTCTTCATTCTCTCCACCCGTGCTGGTGGTCTTGGGCTCAATCTGCAGACAGCCGACACAGTCATCATGTGAGTCTACATATCAAATCCACTAACCTCGCCTGTTGTTGACATCTTGCCGTCTTTAGCTTCGACAGTGACTGGAACCCTCACGCCGATCTACAGGCACAGGATCGTGCGCACCGTATCGGACAGACAAAGGTCGTCCGGATACTGCGTTTCATCACGGAGAAAAGTGTTGAGGAGGCCATGTTTGCTCGTGCTCGTTACAAGCTAGACATCGACGACAAGGTCATCCAGGCTGGTCGTTTCGATAACAAGTCAACACAGGAGGAACAGGAGGAGTTCCTGGTACGTCCGTCTTTGCCGTTGCACGCACGCATGGTCATGAATTCCCCGGTCAATAGCGTTCAATCCTGGAGGCCGATCAAGAGGAGGAGAATGAGGAGGCAGGCGATATGAATGACGATGAGATCAACGAGATCATCGCCCGTTCAGACGAGGAGGGTGTGATCTTCCATGAGATCGACCTACAACGCGAGCGTGATGCTCTCGAGAGTTGGCGGCGCGCAGGTAACCGCGGCAAGCCGCCACCGCCGCTCATGCAACTGGAGGAACTCCCCGATTGCTACCGGACGGACGAGCCGTTTGCGGAGAATACCGAGCTGGATGAGATGGAAGGTCGTGGTCATCGTCGTCGTACGGTCGTTAACTACAATGACGGTCTCAGTGACGATCAGTGGGCAATGGTACGCGTCCTTGACTGTTTCTCGACGCTATGTCACTGAACAAGCAATGCAGGCGCTGGAAGACGGCGAAGATATCCAAGAGCTATCGGCGCGTACCCTGGAGAAGAAGGAGCGCCGTGCTCACAACAAGCTTCTCCGCGAAGCGGAGTCGAACGGATCGCCCGCCCCTGACATTGACACACCTCGTAGCCGCAAGAACAAGAAGGGCAAGTCCAAACTCCCCGACTTTGAAGCCGTCACTCCGGCCAGTGGCAAGCGCAAGCGCGGCGGTGGCAAGTCCACTTCGATGACACCATCAATCATAGATGACGATGATGACGACCGTGACACGGTGAGTCGAATCCAGATACTGTTCACTGTCCTACACTGACGATCGATTCAGAAACGTCGCAAGACGAAGCAGGACCTACCGGTACCGATCAAGGAAAAGATGAAGAAGGCCTTGAACGACGTTCACAAGGCCGTGCAAAATCTTGAAGACGAGACCGGGAGGAGGCGCAGTGATCTCTTCCGGGAGCTTCCTGATAGACGGGTTAGTAATCACTCGATATTGATCACCCGGTATCTCACCATCATCACAGGAATATCCCGATTATTACCAGCTTATCCAGCAGCCGATCGCGCTCTCTACCATCCGCAAACGCATCAGCTCGAATACCTACAAGAGCGTGCTCGACTTCCGGGAAGACATGCGCCTCATGTTCAACAACGCTCGGACATACAACCAGGAAGGTTCTTGGGTATATGTCGATGCAGAGGAGATGGAGAAGGCGTTCGACGCCGCGTTCACCAAGCACGTCGTCGGTAGCGGTCTCCCTGGCGCGCCTTCGAGCTCTGGAGGTGCGGGAGGGTCGTCGGGGGGTTATGACTCGGCGTTAACTCCTATGGACGAGGACGACCGCCCCTCGGCCCCTCGTGCCAAGAGCGCTCGAAAGCAGGTCATCAGCGACGACGAGTATATGACGCAGAGCGATGAGGAGTGAGGATTCAGTGGTCGATTCCTGGAAACCTGTGGCCTGTGGCCTTTACAGCCTTCAGCTCGAATCTCATGGCTCGAGGCTTGGGCATCGGATGTTGTTGCTCGATGGTTTGCTCTCGCTGTTACTGGCTGTGGCGTATTCCTGTAGCATTATCCTGTAGTTATTAGTGATCTGTAATCGACTCGTGATCTTTCGCAGCACTCCAGTGGACGTTGGTTGTGGTTTCAGACCATATCACATCTTAGGTGACGGATATCGATGCGTTATTGCCGTTGGAGATTGAAGGTGGGTTCGTTTTGTTGTTTCATGAGTATGAGACATGTGGAATAGTGAAGGGCAGACAGTGTAGGTGGATAACTTATGATCAAGAAGGGTGGAAGTGGAGAGTGCCCTTGACAAAGCGCGGTTGTGCAAGAGCTGAATGGAAGTAACGGAAAGGAACTGTGACCGTATACTCTGCGGAATTGGAGATGGTGAGCCAGCTGTCTGTCTTCGATCGGTAGACCTGACCACCAAGCTTAGGACGTCTGAAGTTCAAACCATATCCGTCCTTGAGCATGAACGGTCAGTTCAGCAAAGTGTTATTAGAGACGCTACTTCCAGCTTGGTCAAACTATGCACTGACCTTGTCTCCGAGTCCTGGGCATGTCTTGAGTCCCCTCCGCGCACAGGCTGTCTCCGCTCCATACCTCTCTGCTGCGGCGAAGCGGCTGCGAGGGACGATGGTGATGCCTGTGATTGATTCTCAGCCTGAGCTTTTGGCAAGCTGCCATGCCCAGGATGCCTTCTGCAGCTTCAGGCTTCCATCATCGAGACTCACGAGGACGGACAAAGCAAGGGGCCAGTGCGAAACCTGTTGTCTGTATGTTGCACCCTTATTTTGCGGAAAGGGATGTCGAGCTGGTGCAGTATACTGTGTGGTTTCCTGACATTGGTCGACGGTAGTGCGGTCAGTACCAGTTTGTAACAAGCGTTGGTACAGTATTCGATGCAACTGTTCTGAAGTGTACATGTGTATGTTGATATGTATGAGGCGTATCATGTATATATATTAGCAGCTTCAATACATTGGGTAGGACGTACAGAGATGGAGACAACGTGCGAGATATCATGTATATATATCAGCAGCTTCAATACATTGTGTAGGACGTAAAGAGATGGAGACAACGTGCGAGATATTGGTACACAACACAAAGGAATAACATCATGTTTCCTATACAATTGATACAACCCACGGTGCTGCGAATATCAATGTCGCGACGACCATCATGAATGCGCTCTGCTGGCGGACGACAGCCCATGTCAGTCACTCATTAATGACGCTCAGTGAAAACTCGCCCGCTTTGGCTCGTTTTCATACGTTTCCCATTGTTTTACTTGTAATATGTGGAGCTCTACGAGCAAAAACGATAGGTGTTCCGTTTAACGAGATTTCTGTATGAACTTCGTTTACTCAAATAACTGCTGTTATCGCAAGAAAACGAGCGCCAACGAGCTCTCGTTGCGGCAGTTGCACAGAGTACAGTAACCACACGATTTTTTCCGTTTTTTTTGTCTTCTCGTTGCCTGCCTCTGCAATGTACAATAAACACCGTTCAATATATTTCATATCGGCTTCAAACGCTACAAAACATGCAATTATACAATTGAAAACATTACTATACAGCTACCCTCTCACGCGCAGCCGCCTCTGCGCGGGTGGCCCAGGGACATGTACCATTGAAAATGTACGGCACCTGCTGAGAACGTCAGAAGTCATTGGACTGAAACAGACTATCAACGTACCTAGCCGGCAAGCTGGGCCTTCTCCCGGATCAGAGCAGATTGTTAGTGATGCGCGCAGGACAGACAGATGGGAGTGTTACCTTTCCAGCTTCGAGCAGTGTCTTCCAGGCAATTTGTGCCTTCAGAGTGTCTGGCGTGCAGTCGGGGTGCATTGTGATTGAGAGCCAGATGTGGATGCACGGACCATGTGGGTCAGAGCCAAGAGAGGGTGTCTGATGGTTGATGACATCAAGGCTTGCTGGAAAATGAGCGTTTTCTTGACTATATGCGCATCAATCAATGTCCACGGCACAGGGCATGGGGAGAGGGGAGAGGGGAATATAAAAATGTTAATGTCGGGCTGCTCAGGGCAGACATCGCGCTCTCAGAGACACCCGGCCATCTCGTGACTGCTTGATTCAGGCAGAAACTATTGCTAACTACCAAAAACAGGTGAAATACCCGAGAGAGAGAGAGAGATAAAAATGGAATATTTATGCGGACATGCTAAGACAAGGGCAAGACATAGCTAGACAGGCAGGCAGATGACTTGGCATTGATTGTGTAGTGACCAAGCAGTGGGTGATGTCGACGTCTCCGCGCATCATGGATGTCACGCACGAATATTAAAATATTAATATCGCGCTCTCACAGACACCCGGCCATCTCGTGACTGCTTGATTCGGGCAGAAACTATTGTTAACTACCAAAAAGCGGGTACATGAGCGAGTGGGACGGCGTGTCCGGTGAGGTTGGGTGAAGAGGGAGGAGCCCTCCAAATGTGTACGGAGGCGACTGTGCGAGAGGTGGGAGATGGGGAAATGAAGAAAATAGACGGAAAAGAAAGAGAGTAGTTAAAAAAAAGGGACGAGCTACGTGTGAAAGGCGTGCCAGCCGAGGAGCTCTGGGAGGGGAAAGGAGGGGAGGGGAAGTGGTGGGTGAAATACCCGATATACCAGACTATAAGACTATACCAGCCCACTGGGGCTGGTCAGACAATATCGGTTGAAACGTTCCTCATATTCATCGATGCTGGGAAAGTTCCTTCTCCTTAGATATTCGAACATATTCACGAAAAATATTGCAAGTGCAAGATTATCTAATTGGGTTATGTGGGGTGCTGCTTCGTTAATGAAACCAAATAGCTCTTCGACGCTTAATTGATTTAGATCGTGTTTTGTTCTCTGCGCCCATTGCTCCCAGTTTAGCCCGACATGCTCAAATATTCTGATTCGTTCCATATCTTCCCGCGACCCCCTTTCTTTCGGTGCACTCGGTGATCGAAACATATCAACTGAACGTTGGAGTGTTTGGGAGGGTCCAAAGTTCGACGGTGACGTTCACTGCTCGCAGACCTTTCTGAACTCGCGTTAATTGTCAGACGTGGGATGATGTGACACAATGATTGTATGAAGACTCGTACTCAACAGGGAATTAGTGGTCAGGAGGAAAGCGGGATGATGGCGGTGTCTCGCAAGATGATCGAAGGAGGGTGCAGAAAGAAAAGCGAGGAGGGTCCACTGGCATTGGGATGTGGAAGAGCTTAACTACTTATGCATATTTGCAAACAATAATGCGTGAGTGTCTTGGTGAAAGTGCTTCAGATGACACCAATGTGGTCTCAAATCCAGGGGGAATAGGTCAGACTGTGGTGTCTCCGGAACGTGTGAGGGAAGCCTTCTATTGTAAACACTCTGCCCGTTCCGACTCGGACGTTTGTGCAGCGTGTGTCACATGCGGTGGTGTGTGAGGGATGTGCCGGGCTTCTACATCTGGTCACGAAACTCGATAGACAGTTAACTACACACAGCACTTCATAGGAGATTTTCCTGCGGGAAATGTCAGGAAAAGTTCGCATTTTCCGTGGATTTCCTTGACATTTGCTGAAGCTAAGATATCCTGAAAATTTTTCCGAGTGACTGGCGAGTGAATGCAATCCACCCAGCACGTTGCGACGCAAAGCGCCCACTAGGCGCTTGCACCTTCCATATCGGGTAGACATATACCAAACCTCGTTGATTTCTCACGTTAACTAGCATTATAATATGTTTTCCTCCGGCACAACGATTACACCTGATAGTAGCATAACAAACGAGGACGAGAATGAAGGGGGTGAGGATCTAGCTGCAGCAGCTCCCGGCATCCAGCTGCACACGAGGCCCTGATCCTCGACCCACTGGCGGTTGCTGGCAATGCGTCCGAACACACTGCCATCACCTCCGGGTCTGTCGTCGATCTTCCTAGCGCACCCAAGTCGACCGATCCCGAGAACGGGGAGAGTTTTGTCGATTCGCTCAAGAATGCCAAAGGTGAACGTTGCGCTCTCAGCTCGCTTGACGCTCTTGACTCGGACGGCCTCAGACCTCCTCAGACGCGGTTCGGGTCAAGAGGTCCCCCGCCAAACTTTTGACACGAGCCTTCTCTGGGCTCACAAGTGGCTGCTCTGCGACGCTCTCTAGCTGGCCATGGGGCTCAAATCGACGTCTACGCGCTAGCTTCACCATGCAACGTGAGAGGTCTTGTGCGAACTCAAGTTTCCCGGCCCTGTCAAGGCCTATGAAGATTTCTGCCGCCGACCGGACGGATTCATGGGTGTTGTCGACGCCGGAACCGTGGGACCGCACGACTCAGTGTTGTCGCAGCTCTCTACTGGTGGCCGCCAGCTGTTACGCGAGGGTGCAGTCTGATTCAAGTTTCAAGTTGGATCTATGTCTGGACTTTCCATACCCTCAGCATCCGTAACAGCTCTACAAGAAGTCTCATGTACTCCCTGGCGCGATGATACGTGGGCTCGAGAAGCCGAAGAACCTTGGTCCCCTGGACTCAGATCATTTGGTTGCACTTGGCATGAACGAACGAAGGATTGCCGTCCTGGAACGCATTGGCAGCGAAAGCCTGACATCTACGTGGATTCGATCGTTGCTTGCTGATGTCACAGGTCACGGCAGAATCCCATGCGGTGGCGTACACACACGAACGGACTAGTGGGACATCATGGTACCCGAGCTCGTCAGCTCTACCGTCCGCTCGTGGGCGACGGACGAACTTCAAGATGCGCCGCACTGCTATCTTGTCCAGAAGCCAGACTAGCATTACACTTTGTCCCTGGCTGCACCCACGACGATGATCATTGGCATGCCATGCAGCAACCGCCGGCCATGGTTGCAGAAGCACAGGGGCCGCTGCGGAACTGAGGCGAATAGCGGTGTTCAATACAAGCCTAGGGAAGCGTGGTATGGTAGGACTCGCGGTCGTGCGCCCTCGGCAGACACTAGGTTCTCATGCGCCAACGGGGGAGTGTTGACTCTCCCGTGGCTATATCTATGCGAGCAAGAGGGCTGGCGGTCGACAAGGCGAAAGAGTGTATAGAACATTCAAATCGATCGCTTGCGCTTGGAGAGACAATGGGCACCAACGGTGTATAGATCATTCACATCGATCGCTTGCGCCTGGAGAGACAATGGGCACCAACGGATATGAAGTGCGCCACTCGTCGCCAATATCCTCAAAATTCATAGGCCATGAAGTGGAGCACGCAGTAGCAACACGAACAGTGAGTGGTACAAATATGGAGGATCCAAGCAGATCTCTCGAAACAGGATGATGTTACACCATACTCTTCTACATCTATCGAATCCGAACCCCATTTCACGGTTTCGCCTTGATGTTGCTGACGATAAGGCTCTGTACGCATCGTGAGTATCAGGCTGAGGGATACTGCGCCACTGTAGAACCAGCACCTTGTAAGCCTGGACATCACCCTTGAACTTCGTGACGGTCCCGTCTGCGCAAACCCAGAGCTGCAGCAGAGGGCGACGGTGAGTTAAGAGCATGGAAGATCAAAGGACACACGCACTTCTCTTGCGACGGACGTGATGAACCGCTCGTCGTGCGAGATTAGGATAACACCACCGTTCCATGTACTTAGCGCGTTCATGAGCGCGTCCAGACCCTACCAAATCCTCGATCAGTAATTGGTACACCAAGGGAAGCCAGTAGTGATACACCTCCATATCCAAATGGTTAGTAGGCTGCGGAGGTGTTTCTTCAGTGTTGTTCGTAGGGAAAAGGAATGCAGAGAGTGGTTAGTAGGCTGCGGATGTGTTTTCTCAGTGTTGTTTGTAGGGAAAAGGAATGCAGAGAACCCGCCTCATCGAGGAGTAACACATGTGGCCTCTGCAGGGAGAGCACCGCGAATGCAACACGCGACTTCTGACCTCCGGAAAGTGTCCCGATCATCTGCAAACTGTTCATGATTGTCAATGGGCCTGTGCTTGATTTTTATAATTGTGGTCGGAAGTCGTACCCAGTCATACCGCTGATCTGGAAGTTGCCTAGGTGTGCACGATATTCCTGTTCAGTCTTGCCTGGGAACTTGGACGCGAGGAACTGGACAGGCGACATCGTGGGGATGAGATTGTCGACATGGTGCTGAGCGAAGTAGCCTCTGAGGAACGATTGTCAGAAAAGAACACTGGTGGCTTTAGTTGGTGGGGAAGATCACGCACATGTTGTCAGAAAAGAACACTGATGGCTTTAGTGGTGGTGGGGAAGATCACGCACATCCTCAGTCGTCCGTTCTGGTTGACATGGCCGGTCATTGGCTTGAGCTCTCCAGTCAGAAGCTTTATTCTGCGCGGGAGGCAGTGATCAGTACTGAGACTCAATCACTGTGGAGGAGCAAAACTCACAACGTCGACTTTCCGGCGCCATTGGGTCCGATGACGGCGATACGTGAGTCAAGCCCGACATCAATGTTGATTCCCTTCAGCAAGATTTTGTCCGGCGTGTACCCAAACGTGACGTCGTTCAGCTGCAGCACCGGGGGAGAGATCTTTTCAGTTTCTGGGAACCGGAACGTCTCTTTGTCTTCCTCTTCTGGGGGCGTGAGGTCCGGTAGCTGAAGGAGAATGCTGTTGGTACCGGTTTGTGACTATGACTCGACGGACTCGCCTTCTCTAAAATCTTGATCTTGGACTGTGCTTGTGCCGCGCGGTTCGCGTTGTAACGCCAACGGTCGATGAAAGCTTGTAGGTGCTTGCGGTACTCCATTTGGGTCTCGTACTCCTTCCGGAGGTTGCGATCTCGCTCAGACTTCGTAGAGTAGAACTGGGTGAAGTTGCTGTGCAGTATGATCAGCAGACAAGGACTATACCCACGGCAGATGACTCACCCTTTATAGTAGTCAAGGCGTCCTGAATGCATGTGCACAATATCCGTAGCCACGGCGTCCCTGTGTAAGAATCCCGTGAAAATGTGATATGCAGTCTGTGATATGCGGTATATGGTATGACATACAGGAACGCTCGGTCGTGAGAACTGAGAGATCGGTCAGCGATGAATGAGTTACTGAAGCAGGACTTACACGACAAGCAAAGTGCCGGCCCATGTCTGGAGGTAGTCTTCCAGCCACGCGAGGGCATTTAGATCGACTGTACGGCCACTTAGCATTCGCCTTGTCTGGAGAAAAGTAAGTCGCACTGTGGTTGGAAGGCTCATCAAGGAGCAGCAGCGCAGGTTTGACAAACAGCGCTCTGGCCAGGGCGAGACGCATACGCCAGCCTCCACTGAATGACTTCGTCGGCCGCTTCTGATCCTCCTCGCTGAATCCGAGACCTTCAAGTCATGAGGATGTGAGTCCATGCCGTCGATAGGCATATTGTAGAAAGCTCACCTGCGAGCAATGCCGCTGCGCGAGCAGGCCCGCTCTCCGCCTCCATGTCGGTCAACCGGGCATGCACCTCAGCCAACCGAGCCTGAGCCTCATCGCGTGCATCCTCAAATCGTTTGTCGTCACCTTCGTTGTCGAGCTCAGCAAGCTTCGCGTTGAGCGATGCTTCCTCGCGGAGTAGTGTGTCTCGCCAAACGTCCGCCTTCAGGACAGACTCTAGAGCGAGGGTCTCGTCTCCAACAATCTGATCATCGTGTTAGCTCATAGAGTACATACGTAACAACGTCTGAGGCCCTAACCTCCTGCTCGACAAACAGAATAGTGATATGCGGCGGAATGGGGACATCACGCAGAGCGATATGGCGGAGGAGAGTGGATTTACCAACACCGTTTCGACCGATGAGACCGTACCGGCGACCGTATGCGAGTGTGAGTGATGCGCCAGAGCTTGTGTTTTGGAAGTCAAGGCAAAACGGGCATATCTCATGCGCAAGACGTACAGTATACGGTTTGAGCCGAAGTTGACGTCTATGGAGGTGAGATGGATATCCTTCGACTTGTTCTTCGAGGCAGCAGCAGCATCCAGAGGGTTGACATTCATGAACATCTCTTCGTACGTTTGCTGCAAAAGCATTTCCATTGGAGATGCGCAACATGATCCAAAGTATGAGAGACCGACCTGTTTCCTATGCTGATCTAACAATTTCGAACCTTCGTATAGGTTGCGCTTTGAACGCTTCTCGATCTTGGCCTGTAAACACGCTATTGCAATCCGAGTTCATGGAAGTATATGAAACCCTGTCATACCTTCAGTTTCGCTTCCTGCTTCTCCAGCTTCTTCACATCAACCCGGGATGCCCTAGCGAAGGGTACGTATGGAGTCCAAAACAGATGTAGTAAGTAATAACAACTCACTTTCCCTTGTTGATGCTCTCCAAGTCAACGCCCTCGGCGAATGCGATGGTTGAGCTCATCGTGTTCGTCTTGCTGAGGTCCATGACCTTGTCCAGCCTGACCAGACCCGTTCCTTTCCCGGCACGATTCTTCTCCTCCCGGCGAGTTAGTGGCTCTTTCAACAGCTCGGCCAAGCGTGAGACAAGTTTGTTCAAGTCTCCCCTTTTCTGCTCGCTGGAGGAAGAGCCGATAGCGGAATCCAGGATGTCGCTAGTTACCTGGAGAACATCTTCATCCTCGGCAGCATCGTCCAGGTCGAGCAGATAGCCGGAGAGGTATTGCACGATGATTTCTTCCGTTCCCGGCAGAGAGCCCCGGATCTCTTCTGCGATGTCTTCAGAGGATACCATCGGTGAGTCGGATGGGGCGAACAGCCTGTTCGTGATATCGTCAAGAGTTAACCTCGCTACTTAAGCTTGCGCGCCAAAGTATCTATACCGTACGACCTAGGTAACTACTACTACTAGTACCAAGCGTCTATGCTAGTATAAGTAATCATTTAATTATACATATTCGAAAGGAAGAGGAGAATCTATAGCAACATTCGACAGCTACCCCTGCGGCTTGCTCAATGCTCATACCACCTAGGCGAAACGTTGCGTGCCAGGGGATCAGTATATATGACCAGCTTACAACCGCGTGCCGCTGGACGTGTATAGTGATTGACATTGCCCTCGCACCTAGTCATCAAGTCTCGACTTGACGATTGCAGTCAGGTTCATAACTTGGCCCACGCGGTCCATTATTGGTGATTTTGACGTGGTTCAGTCTACAGAAGACCGTGTCAGGAGGCTCGTCCTGACTAACTATCCCTTGCCCACAGATTTCATTATGAGTCAGAAAGGAATGACTCCGAGAGGCTCATATATTAGCCTTATCCTTTATTAGGGCATTGCGAATGCCGCAGAGGGGGATTCCACTCCATACAAACTTACTCTATCGCACATATGAGCTCGTCGACGAAACCCATACTTCTATTGGGTGCTGGTGCTGTCGCTCGTCCATGTGCTGAATATGTCACTCGCAAGCCCGAGAACAAACTGACTGTTGGTATGTCACGTCCATGCACCTTGCGTTCCTGACCTGTTGATCACACAGCTTAGCAGCATGTCGCACTCTTCAGAGCGCTGAGGCGACCGCCAGTGGACTGAGGAACACGGTTGCGGCCACGCTCGACGCAGGCTCGGATGACCCAGCAAAGCGTGCTGCGCTCGAGCAGGTCGTCGCAGAACACGACCTCGTCATCTCGCTGATCCCGTACGTCTACCACTCGAACGTGATCAAGGCAGCGATTAAGGGCAGGACGAACGTCGTTACGACGAGCTACATACGCCCTGCTATCCTCGAGATGAAGAAGGCAGGGATAGTAGTCATGAACGAGATCGGGCTTGACCCGGGGGTTGATCATATCTGTGCGGTCAAGATCGTTGATGAAGTGCATGCCAAGGGAGGGAAGGTAAGATTCTGACGCCGACTTGTCTGGAAGGTCGTTTCAGGCTCATGCACACTCAGGTGAAAGAGTTCTACTCCTTCTGCGGTGGTCTCCCTGAGCCCGAATGCATCAACAACCCATTGAAATACAAGTTTTCTTGGTTTCCACGCGGTAACCTTCTCGTTCACCTCAACTCAGCTACTTACCTCGCAAACGGAAGGGAAGTACATGTCCCTGGAAAGTATTTGATGGGTGCGGCAAAGCCGTACTCTATCGTCCCCTCACTGTCTCTGGTCGCATTCCCCTATCGTAGCTCCCTGCCGTTCCGTGACATCTACAACATCCCAGAGGCTGAGACCGTCATGAGAGGATCAGTGTGCTACGTTGGCTTCACGGAATATGTGACAATGCTCGTTGCAATGGGCTTGTGATTTCCCTCTGAGAGGTGAGAACCAACAATGATGATAAGGGTATTGGCCTATAGATTTGCCTACAGCACTCTCATCGCGCGTGTCAAGGAACTTTACAGGTTTGCCAGCAACGAGGAAAGCGAACGAATACTCGCAGGCCTAAAGTGGATTGGGATTTTCTCTTCAGAGAAAGCAGAAGTTCACTGTTAAAACCTCCTTGATACGCTCTGTACGCGACTCGAGCCCCTCATGAAGTTTCACGAGGGCGAGCGGGACCTCGTGATCATACAGCACAAGTTCGTAGTAGAATGGGCGGATGGGAAGACGGTCAGTCGCCATGCAACCCATCATGTGAAAGTGACCCTAACAGATCTGTCGCAGAACATCATCACTTCCACTCTTGAAGCATACGGTGAACCGGGTTAGCACTCTGCTATGGCGCACTATGTTGGCATCCCATGTGGCATTGCAGCGCAGCTTGTTTTGGATGGCTTCTTCCAGTCACCTGGCATTTTTGCATCGCACACAAAGGATATATGTAACCTAATACGGGAGGTATTAGAGTTTCAGGGAATGGGTCTTGTGGAGGAGGTCCTTTAGTCAGTAGTAGAGCATCCAAACAGACATACTCAAGTACATCTGCATGAGCAATACCAATGTTGTCATAGTACATGCAGGGCTATGTTTGGCATACATCTTTGGAGATTGTATCCTGTGTAGCCATGACATAAGGACACAAGGAAATTTATAGCACACCCAATGTGTTCAGATCTCAGATCTGGGTGTAGTATACCAACTGACAAGTTGTACAAGCCATCTGGGTCAAAGCATGCATAACACCAAACTTCTATGTGCAGTTTGTCTGATACACTATGAACTGTGACTAAATCCTAACAAACTTCTAAGTGCAGTTTGTCTGATACATTATGAACTGTGACTAAATCCTATATGATAGTGCAGATTTGTGATCATGCACAGAGTCAAGAAGTCCAAAAATTTTTAGTTCATACCTTGATATGCATGTCATAGCTTTGCATTCTTTCTATGTATGGATTACTATGGGATGTTCTCAATTCTTGTGATATTTCTAGACTCTTTGCATTTTACTTCAAAGTGGCATTCTGTCCATCCATTCCATCCTCGCTCAGTCATGTTCCAGCTATTATATTTATTGTACATGATATTCTCTCCCACAACATTCTATGGAGTGGTATCTGCTCATGGTGACTCTTTCGCTACTCATATATAAGGAAACGACATTCCTGCTTTGCTCATCAGTCATTTGCTCAACTGACAGAAGAGTAAGCTTTCCTCTATACTTATGTTGTATCATCATGAACTGACTTGTCCCTGCAGTCTGTTCCTGTGTAACTTCCAGGTATTGATATACCATGCAATCTCAGTGGTACATGCACAGTTGACTCTAAACACATCATGTGTGATTTACAGCTGCCCTGTTTCAACCAATTCTCTCTGATATAACATAGGCCTGCTTACTGCAAAATTCGTCTCAATTTACCTTTGGAGGGATAATCATGGCTGAACTCACACACCGTACAATCCAAGGTATGTAATTGTTATGGGGATTGAAGCAGCACTGCAACCCGACTGAGTCATTCAGATGGCTGGTTCCGGGAGATTTCTTCTGAATGGCCAGGGCAAGCCATGACCCTAAAGGTCAACAAGGTACTACACACCGAACATTCCAAATATCAAGATGTACTCGTATTTGAGTCTGAGACCTTCGGAAATGTTCTAGTGCTGGACGGTGTTGTCCAATGCACTGAACGTGACGAGTTCTCGTGAGTGTGGATGTAGTGACAGACTAGTAGGTCTTGTGACGATTACAACGTACCACTTCCGCAGGTATCAGGAGATGATTGCCCATCTACCACTTGCAAGCCATCCGAACCCGAAGAAAGTCATGGTTGTAGGAGGTGGCGACGGCGGCGTCATCCGTGAAGTCCTCAAACATGAGACCGTCGAGCACGTCGTGCTCTGTGATATTGACGAGGTATGACTAATCGCCCATCGTCATCGACTGTTACACAACTTGGATGATTCCACAGGCCGTAATCCGAGTATCCAAGCAGTACCTCCCACACATGTCGGCGCTCCTCTCTGATCCACGCGTGGACGTGATAATCGGTGACGGGCTCCAATTCCTTGCACAGAATGCTGCGAAGTTCGACGTGATCATTACTGACTGCTCGGACCCCGACGGACCTGCTGCACCTCTCTTTGAACAATCTTACTTCAAGCTTCTACGCTCCTCGCTCAACCCTGGTGGTCGCATATCCATACAAGCCGAATCGATTTGGCTGGAACTCCCTTCAATCCGAAGACTGTTGGACACCGCAGGCCCTTTCTTCCCGGTGGTTGAGTACGCGTATACGACTATGCCAACGTACCCGTCGGGGCAGATTGGATTCATGGTGGCGGCGGAGGACCCACTAGCGGATCTGAAGACCCCGGTCCGCGTAGTGAGCGACACCCGTTACTACAATGAGGAGATGCACAAGGCGGCGTTCGTTCTTCCGGAGTTCTGCAGAGTCTCCTTGAAAGAAGGGAAGGACATTCGTCCGCAATGTAGGACGGTGTCACACGCTGCCCAGAACAACACGGAAGGCATGGACGCACCCTAAAGTTCCCCAGCTAGGCGAACGATCACATTGGAAGGTGGGGCTAGAGCCTTATGTCGGTTTGGGAGAGGGCGGGCCTAGCGTAGTAGCATCCGATCGCGACAGTGTCAATGTGTCATTGACTGTTGCTGTTGAAGCAAGCTGCTTTTTGCTATCACCATTGGAATGTATATAGGTTAACCTACACGCACTCATTTCTATGCACTGTCCGTGTAAAGGTGAATATGATCACGCACCTTCATATGCACGCCGAACGCACCCCTTTTGAACAGAACGAATTACGGGCTGTCAATAGACTACGAGTGACAGCCGCCAATTCCTCCACGCTTGCCAGCGCTGCGTCCGGCGATGGGAGCCTGGCGTGACCAGATTGACTGGTGACCTTGACTTGTCTATGTCGATCTGGCATCCTCGTTTGATGCCTTTGAGGACTGCTCGAGAGCAGTGCTATGGAAGGCTATGCTGTACATGGCAACTACAAGGTGCGCACCGCAGGGACAGAGGCGGGGTCGCTAATCAGTTTGTCTCCCATAGGCAGACGATGAGGACCTACTGAACGGAGGGATGGACGGTCCTTCAATCTAATCAGTGACCTCGAACTTGTTCGACATCCGACTCGTGTTGCAAGAGGACACTACGCCACACTGGTTGGCCCAATGTGTCAAAGCACTGTCCAGCAGTACTTAAGCATACTGACATCCCACACTGACGGAATCACGGCAGTGATCCAATCCATCATTTCGAAGTACAGAGTCACAAATGAGAACTGGTCAGAGACGTGATTGAGGTAAATCGGGACAGGCTGACAGGGACCGTCTCCATGGGCAAATACTGCTGTATCATCGCTGGAGCCGGGTTAGCAACGAGGCTGACCAGGGCTGACCTTGCTCGAGGGATTCATGGACTGTTGAGCATATCCATGCGTTCCGGCACAAATGACCACTCACTCATTGAGTCATCGAGCAGTACAGGCGGGCCAAGCGCCCCAGAGTTGTGCGGGGTCGATGGTCATGGTGGCGACTCACCAATCAATCGCAAATGGCAAATGCTGTCGATGGCCGAAACGCCCGTTGTCGCGAGGGCCCGACCTGTAGACCGCAGATCAACACAGTTTCGACTTCAACTTCTGGCTCCTCCTCGCCGCCTCCCTCGTCTTTTCTCCCTCACCGCTCGCTGCGTCCGCCAACACGGTAGTGGAGAAGACCTCCGCAGGTCGGATTTGGCGCTGGGCAGCAATCTCTTGGCCATACAGCTTTACTCATAATCACCTCAGACTCTCGGCGACAGTGCGCCGGGTCCTCCCTACAATCCTTTCTAATGTACTCTCACCATCGCTTACGCTGGCTTCTCGTCGTCGTCCTGGCTGGCCTTCATGCGGCTTCAGGTATGTCTCGAAAGTCTCGTTACAGGCTGCGACTGTACTTGTGTTCTCGTTCTTATCCTCCTGGGGCCTCTTGGCACGGTTATCGAATCGTTCTCCACCCCAGACTTGGCTGGAAGGCAGGATGAAAGAGTAAGATGGTTTTGTGCCGTCCAGAGAAGGCACTTCGTCTATGGGCTATGAGGCATGACATAGCCTTATTGGTGGGCAGCGCGGTGAGCCTATAGGTCTGCTCATCCAGCATGGGATCATGCGGGGGAGCCCCACTTGATCTGTACTGCGCCATACTTCCCTTAGCAGCCGTGTTAGGGTAGTCTAGATGGCTGCTATTGGGGACGTTTGACTCAGAGAGGTCCTTTGTGCATCTAACCCATGCATATTGTACCCATCTACCTAGGTGCCTCAGGCATGCACACATTCACATCAAGAGCTCTTCATCAGGAGACCGCGGCATCCCCAGATCTCGAGCGGTGTTGAGCGCGTTATGGCAGTCTCTGTGCATCGTTCAACGTTCTATCTGCTCTTCTACCTCGTGGCTCGTTGTTCGTGAGCCTCTGGGGGCAAGGGGTCCCTGGCGAGAGTGGAGACATCGTCATCCGATTCCTTCAGCTGTTGTCCTACGGTGGGCCATTCTGCTCTTGGGCTTGCTTTCTTGGTCAAGCTTGCATCGTTGCTGCGGGTGCGCTTATTGACCTGAGGATGCTGTGCGCAACGTTGTAGTTCCGGCTGCGCATCTGTCTTAGCGTTAACGCGCATGACTAGTTTCCCCACCATGCTTCCGGCACGCCCTGGCAATGCCCAGACATCTTTCTATCTAGTACTAGGACTACCAGGAAAACGAGGGCTCTTAGCATCTGATATTCTTTATATTTCCCTAGCCACTGGCCACATACTCCCTTCTCGTCTGGAGTGAATTCGCTAACAGCGTTTCCAGCACTCAGCGCTCCCGCTCGACCACTGAAGCGCGTAGCGCATCCTTCGACACTTTCTATCGATATCCTACCTCGACGAGCTTCGCCACCAATATCTGGGAAGCGTTCAGTCCCCGTAGACTCATCCATTCTCCGCCACTCTGATTCTTTCCGCCTCACGCTCACCGCATTCGACGAGACATTTTACCTCCATCTACGTCCAAACGACCATCTGATTCATCCCGCGGCACGGATAAGCTACTATAAGAACGGCCCCGATGGCCAGTCAATACTCTCACACACAGAACCCCTCCTCCGCGATTCAGTCAAGGCGTACTGGGGAGAGGTCATTCCGGCTCACATTTCATCGGATCGGCTACGGGAAGATACCGCCGGTGTCATTCCTAGACCTTCGGGCCAGCACGAGCTTGGTTGGGCCCGTATCACTGTGTACGACCAAGGAGACGCGATTGAGGGCAGGCCTCCAAACTTCGAGGGCGCATTCTCAGTGCACGGTGTTGTTCACCATGTTATGACGAAGGACAACTACTTGCTTAACAAGCATGAGCGTGATCCCCATATACAGCTGTCTGAAGAGCACCCGGATTCCAAACTGGTCATCTGGCGGGATTCCGATGTCATGAGCAAACATGAGCACGCACAATCTCTTGGTCTGGGTTCACCCGTGACTACTGGCGAGACATGTGGTCACGACAGAGTAGGTTTCAACAGAGATCCCATGCAGAACCAAGCTATCCGCAAACCCCCAGCGGCACCTCATACGCCATGGTACGACACATTTGGTCTCATCCATTCGTCGAACCACACGAAGCGTGACGATGTTGCCGGGGGTGGCATGGGTATCGAGTATGTGATGGCATTTGATCGTCGATCGTGAGATCTAACATTCTCGCAGCTTCTCAGACACCATTGGTCAGAAGACAGGCTGTCCCACAACGCAACGGATCGTCTACATGGGCGTCGCTGCGGACTGTGAGTACGTGCGTCGGTACGGCTCGCAGGCGAATGCAACGAAAGCTATCATCACAAACTGGAACACTGCAAGTGCCCTGTACAAGGTTCGTCTATTCACCGTGTATGGCGACGGTTCTGACAGTCACTGCCTTGCAGACTACTTTCCAAGTCAGCTTAGGACTCATTGAGCTTCAGGTTCGCGAGCCAACGTAAGCTACTGTCGTGATCGTGTAAGGCAGAACGCTCACATATTCGTCTAGATGTCCTTCCACTACCCCAACGGACTTCCCGTGGAACGTTGCATGCTCGGAATCAATCACGCTCAACGAGCGTCTTTCAATCTTCTCCGATTGGCGAGGCAAAAAAGGCGACGATGGCGCGGGCCTCTGGCACCTCATGAGCGGATGCCCGACAGGTTCCGAGGTTGGAATTGCTTGGCTTGCGACACTCTGCCAACAAACCGCTTCTGGCAGTGGTCAATCCTTTGTCTCCGGAACCGCTGTGTCGACAGGAGGACGCACTGAGTGGCAAGTCATTGCTCATGAGATTGGACATAATTTTGGCGCTATCGTGCGTGTTCTCTTTATCCCGACATCCGAAGATGCTAATCGCTACTTAATGCTGTTAGCATGATGTGAGTTTCCGTGATCAACCGTGTGCAAACTTTTCAAACTGACTGTGAACAGTGCGCTGATGGATGTTCGTGTGCGAATGGATGCGAGACGAACAGCGTGAACTGCTGCCCGCTCTCTACCACGACATGTGACGCTTCATCGCAGTACATCATGAGTCCCGTTGCCGACACTGGCGAGATGAACTTCTCCCCATGCAGTATCGGCAATATTTGTGAGTCTGTCTAGTCGCAGGCGTCATTGGAGATTGACGTGCTTCCAGGCTCGCTCATGTCGGGGAGCTCGGGCGGCCGGACGAACACCTCTTGCCTCATAGACCCTAGTGCACCTGACTCACTCACTTCGTCGAAGCCCCTGATCACCCTGAAGATGTGCGGTAACGGCATCGTCGAGGAGGGCGAAGACTGCGACCCTGGTGTTAACTCGAACTCTCCCTGCTGTGATGCTGCTACTTGCAAGTTCAAGAACGGCGCCGTCTGCGATCCCGACAGTTCGCCCTGCTGCACCGACACGTGCGGGTTTGCGCCGAGTACCAGAGTGTGCAGGTCGAGCAAGGACGACAGGTGCGACACGGCTGAGACCTGCACCGGAAACAGCGCCTGGTGTCCGGAGGATGTGTTCGCACCCAACGGCCAGAGCTGTGGCGACAATGGCCTCGCCTGTGCTACTGGACAATGCACGTCGCTTGATCGTGCGTACTCACGCTGCATCTTGCGTGTCGACTGTGTTTCTGATTCTCTCATCCATAGAGCAATGCCAGCTCGTTGGCGCTTCCATGGGTCTGAAGAAGGCTTGCCCGAGCAACAACGACAGGTCATGCCAGGTCTCCTGTCAGGATCCGAACGCCACGAACCAGTGTGTTGTCCTCCAGTCTACTCTCATCGACGGTTCTCCTTGCGGTACGTGCTCCCTGTCTTATCTCTTCTGTCATACAGACTGACTGGAAACTGATGCTACGACAGGGTACGGTGGAACGTGTATATCCGGCAACTGTCAAGCTGGGAATTGGTGGGAGGTCTTCAAGGTATGTGCACTTAGCATTTGTCACAGATGCGCATTACAAATCTGTCTCCAGTCGTGGTACGTTCGTAACCTCCAAATCTCAATCCCTGTCACGGTCGTCGTGGGTATCATCGTTCTTGCTATCCTCTGGGGTATCTCTCGTTGTACGTTATCGTTTCTTTCACTGCCTGGATATGTACTCAAGGAACGCATATCAGGCTTGTTCAGGTCGTGTTGCTCCAGATCCAAGTCACCGAAAGCCGAACGAATCCCCAGCTACCCTGGACCACCCGCACCGATGAACTTCAACCCCACCGCAATGGTCCGCCAACAGCCAACATATGGACCAAAGTACGCTACTAGTACCATCTTCCATCTACTTGAGTATCAAAGTCTGACTCAGCCTTGCCAGCGTTCCCATGACTATGGCAGCCGTCCCTCGACAGGGTTCGGCACAGTCACGTAGCCGGTCTTCCGTACAGGGCGGGCCGTTGCGCAGAAGCGGGGGCAGCATAGGTGGTGTGCACGGCTCGTCTCCCAGCAATGACAACCTGCTTTCTGGACATCGACAGTCGAGGAGCGAGCACTACGCACCGCAGTTCCCTATCGGGAACGGTCACACCAATTGGGTGGACGAGACAATGTACAATGGGCCGAGGCGGAGTTGAGGATATAGAATGCAATGCGAGTGAACAACGTCACGGTCCATTTTGTCGCATGCATGTGTTCTTTCCATCTTGTTTACTTTCGCTCTTGACGATTCATATGGAGCTACTTGCTCGACTATTAAGTTTGGACTGTACTTTATTGAATGAGGAATTGGAAATACGAGGGTGGAAATACGTACATTGTCAAGATAACTTGGCTCGCGAGGATGACGAAAGACGTTATATATGCTATCTGCAACATTCCTTCGTTCAAAGATCATCTTGTTCGATGTGATTGGTTTCTGTCACTTTGTTCAGAACCTCCAACAACTTTGCAAGCCTCGTCCGGTCTGGTCGTAATGCGTACTCCGTCAGTCATAGCTTCTAGACAGCCATCCCCGTCGGTGTAGAGAAGTCTCTAATGGTTAACAGTACGCCTAGGATCTATTATCACCGTTGCAACATCTACGAAGGCTCTGAATAGTGCCGTACTTTGCAGAAAGCGAGATCCCGAGAGTTGCGACAAGGTATGATCAACGAATCCAAACACTCTACGCTACAGCTCCCTCGTAGCAAGTGACAATCACCGAGCATTCACCGTCCAACCCCCCTCCCCCCTTAATCCCTCTTAACGATTTGGCACCACCGGTGCTCTTACGACTATTGTTTGAAACGTGAAGCTACGATATCACCCCCCTTAACGATTTGGCACCACTGGTGCTTTTACAACTATTGTTCGAAACGTGAAGCTACGATATCACGGACACATTTGACGCACTGTCTGGTCAGACTGGGGCTTATTCCTCCTATCTGTCTGCCAGCTTCGCATTTCACCTAGTAGTCCCTCCGACGCAGAAGTCCGGATCCAGTCAGAATGGGGCTTATTCCTCCTATATGTCTGCCAGCTTCGCGTTTCACCTAGTAGTCCGAGTCCGACGCAGAAGTCCGGATCCTGGCGACACTGTCAAGATTTGTATCCAATCACCTGACTCTTTCTACTTCCGAGGCCGCGCTCCTGTCTCCGAGTCCCCAGTCTGTAGCAGAGTTCAATGGAGTTCCCTTCTTCAGATCTCCGAGTGTCAATGTCGAGCTGCTTCCATCTCGTTGCTCGGGGCTGCTGATTACATTCTCCTCCTGAGGCCTGAACATTCCTACATTCCCAGTTTCGGGGGCACTACTCTGATATCATCAAAGCCAATATCTTCCCTCTGTAATGGCACGGCAGGTGTACACACTCGCGACATTTGTCGACTTTGTTGGCCGCTTCTGTTATCTCGACTCGGGACAATACATGCACATCCATATACATCCTTTGTCGCACGCTACGATTGCGACCTCGATGCGTATGGTCGGCTTCACGAGTGCCACCATTCCTGTACCTGGTCTGCGTTGTACATACAACACGATGCAATATGGAGACCCTCCAAGTGACGTATCAGAGTCGTCAGCACGGTCTCCTGACGCTCAATGTCAGGTAGGAAGGATTCACCTTTAGTTGTCTTACAGACTCACAAAAAATTGACAAAAACAACGTGCCGTATGTGGAAAAGCTCGGACTTGTTCGCATTCCTTGATTTCGGGGTATTTGCGTGTCTCTATGTACTAGTAGCTAAGTCACATAGTCTCTCGGTGTGCGTTGAGTTGAGAATGAGAACCTGCTAGACGAGGAGACCAAATAGCAACGCTCAACGCCTCGTGTGTGTAGCATGCAGTGTGAGAAATTACTGTAGATAGCGTCTTGCAGGAGCAGAATTTGAATCATTAGTATTTTCAACAAGCAAGGGCGTTTCTCTTCCAGGTTTCCGCTTCCCAGGAACCTTGTCTCCGCTGTCCCGGGCTGGTCTAGATATTCATGATCAGGTGTTATGTATTTGATGCGAAAACAGCTGTCTACGTCTGTGCATTGCGTGCGAGTTGTATGATCATTCAAAAGGTCGGGTGACCAGCCGGAGTGATCTCGCCTGTTGACGACCTTACGTCGGGCTAGAACAGAGATAGCAAGTGCGGCGCATCCCGTCGACCGCACTGACTTTCCTCCCCTGCTTCCATGTTCCCCTCATGAGCTCCTTCCGTCCACGACCATGGCGACGACCGCACCACTCGGAGCACCTGTGAATGCTGTCCTACGCACGCGCACGCGGCACCGTTCGAATTCGAGGGAACCACGAGTAAGATCAATCTTGCTTTCCGGTGCGTGTTCCGGGTCATCTCCCCGCGCACAAGCTTTTCATCTCACATCCCCTTCACGCGTTCGCTGCACGCTCGCGTACCTACCGCGGACCACGTTCAGCTAGCCAGCTGTCTGCTCCTAATGTGCCCTCTCCACGGGAACAAGAGGGAGCAGACCATACTCTGAGAACTCGAAGACCTGATATCGCTTCTGTCAACGATCAGCAGGACTGGAGCTCGCGACGGCCGGATGGTGCACAAATACCAGTAGATCAGACTGTGTCTGACGGGCGACCCCCCTCCATCCGACTCACCGAGCACGTTGACACGACTTTCGTCCCAGCTCCCGACTACTCAGAAAACTCAAACGACGGCGACGACCCAAACATGGCGCCCCGCCCCCCTATGTCCGGGACCACAACCCGCACGCGGCGGATGACACTCGACCTCCCGACCTCTCCTATTGACGTCCTCTACCAGTCGGACCACAAGCTCTCATTTGAGAGCACCTCGCCCAAGCCCTGCATCGTCCCCGGGAATGCCCTGCACCTCATCGACGACGACCCTTCCGCGCCGCGGTCCGCGACCCCGCCCTCGGTCATCATCGTCGGGGACGAGTCCGAGCACGGAGTTGAGGTTGAGACGGACATGGACGGGGACTACGAAGGGGAGGCGAGTGGAGATGGGGACGGTGTGGGAACAGGAGGAGAGCGAAGCGCGTCCCAACTCCCCCATGCACGCCCCACTCCTCGTGTCCGCTTTCGCTCGCGAGTGCGCATCACCTCGGGGGTGCATCGGCACCGGCACTCTGCGAGCGTGACAGGCGCGTCGACGCCTGGGTCCTCGACGGAGGACTCGCCTTCGTCGTCGATATCTGCGCCATTGCGGTACCAGGCGGACGAGAATGCCCCGTGGGGGCCTATCGGCAAAAGGCTAAGCGGGTACGCGGCGGGTGCGGGGCAACGGAGACCGCAGGGTGGGCAGGTGCAGGGGGCGCGGAGTGCCGGAGGAAAGGGAGGCGTGGGTGCAAGGGGCGGGAGAGGGTATCATGAACGAACTCCGCTGCTTCGGCCGCCTCTTGCGGGGTCATACTCAGAATCAGAAGACGAAGGCTCTGAAGGCATGGCGCACGAGGAGAGGGCTGCTCGTGCGGCTGCACTACGAAGGGAAGAGGAAGCGGTGTTTGGAAAATGGCCATGGAGGATATTCAACCGACATGTGAGTGCTAAGTGCTTGGTCTTTATCGTCTCTTGCCCGCGCTCACCCTGACTTTCCCTCAGTGGTGGTGGTGGCATGTTGAACCTGTGCTGTGTTGTTGTTGTGCCGATGACTCTGATTATGAAGAGTTCTGAAAGTTTCTGACATGTATATGCTACGGTCTCCAACGCCCATCATGCACGATTCACCATCCGCTCGACTCACCCCCTCTCTTGCTCTCGCCGCTTTGTCTCATATGTAGACTACGCACGCGCCTACACCTGCATTCTCGTTGTTGTACTATCATGCTCTGACGGGACTGATACCCATGATAAATTTCTTGGACGATTGTTGAAACAGTACAAGATCTCTAAATTCTATTCATGCGTTCATCCGACTTCCTATCGTCCCGTCCTATTGCTTCGTCTGCGTTTCCCCCTCCGGGGTCTTCGTCGTCTTGACCATGGTAGAGGGCAGGGTCGTGATCGGTGGAAGCAACGATACAGCAGTCTTCCGTGCGTTTTGAATGAGGACATGGTCCATTATGACAAGCGCAGCCATCGCCTCCACGATAGGTACGGCACGCGGAACGACACACGGGTCGTGTCGCCCCCTCGCGGCAAGCGTCCCGGGGGTGCCATCGTACTGCGCGGTCTCCTGTGCCTGCGAGATGGTGGCGGGACTCTTGAACCCGACGCGGAAGTAGACGTCCTCTCCGTTGGAGATCCCGCCTTGGACGCCCCCGCTCCAGTTCGTCCGCGTGCCCATGCGACGGTCGGCGCGGAGCTCGAAGGCGTCGTTGTGCTTCGAGCCGGGCACCTGCGTGCCGCGGAAGCCCGAGCCGATCTCGAATGCCTTGGTTGCGGGGATCGAGAGCATCGCATGCGCGAGCTTCGCCTCGAGCTTGTCAAAGACGGGTTCGCCGATGCCCGAGGGCACGTTGCGGATCACGCAGGTGACAGTGCCGCCGATGGAGTCGTTCGCATTCTTTGCGCGGAGGATGCGCTATTGCGACCAGCCCCGGGTGGTGAGATTGGGCCTGCGGGGAGTGAAGGTAGAGAGGTGAGGCGTACCTGGGTCATGCGCTCAGACGTCTCCGCGTGCGGGCAACGTGTAGGTTGCGCGTCGACCTTCTCTCGAGTGATGGTCTTGAGGAGCTGCACAAATTCTGGACTCAGCGCGTCCTCGACTGCATCGTCGTCGTCGGCAGGGACTTGCGAGGGTGGCGAGATGGAGGACGGAAGCTGGATTTTCCCGACGGACGAGACGAATGCGACGATCTCGATTCCATACGCAAGCTTCAGATATTTCTCTGCAATCGCTCCAGCAGCGACTCTGCCTGTGCAGCGCAATGCGACTGTCTAATCTTGCCCGTAAGGTAGCGTAAGTAGGTCGGGGCTTACCAATGGTCTCGCGAGCGCTGCTGCGGCCTCCGCCACTGCTCGCCTTAACACCGTACTTCTCGAGATACGTCCAGTCAGCGTGGCTGGGGCGTGGGTAGAGGTCCGTCTCAGAGTAGTCTTTGGGTCGCTGGTCCTCGTTGCGGACGAGGAGGCCGATGGGCGTACCGAGGGTGATACCATGCTCTATGCCGGACTGCAGATGCACGAGATCCTTCTCATCGCGCTACCGTTGCCTCGCCGCGTTATCTCCCATCATGAACACTGAGTGCATTACACTCACAGGAGTGGTGAGGTTGCTCTGGCCTGGTCTCCTCCGGCTCAGCTGTACTTGGACGTCTTGTGCGGTGAGTGGTACACCCTAGTATCATCGTACCTCAGATCTAACTGGAGGAAGG
>KN050141.1:39817-50684 GCA_000743315.1 Lignosus rhinocerotis TM02
GGGGGGGGGGGGTGTGAATACGCACTGGCGGGCAGCCGTCTACGATAGCACCAACAGAGGCGCAGTGCGACTCTCCATAAGTCGTTACGCGGAATAGAGTGCCGAAAGTCGACATCTTGTGGGCTCATGTAAACTTGAATCCGTATACTATGAGGAAATATGAGAGCTGCACCTTCAGCAGAGAGAGGTACTTTGCGTCTTCAACAGTGGAATGTAGCACGAAGATGTAAAGACGAGCTGAGAATAAACGACCGGAGTCTGAGCGAATGCAGTGAGAGTGTTATGTCCCCTGTCCCCCCGACTGGCAGTGGAAAAAGATCCGATCTTGTCGGCTGAAATCTGTCATATATCGCAGAACTTGTCAGGCAGCTGCGCTCACGGCGAAGAAGAGGCTGCATAGCTTACTGCTCAAGAGTCGAGTACTAACGGCTAAGGAGGAGGCTTCGCAAGGAATTGCATGTAGATCTCCAAAGGCGATCGAAAGCAGGTCAGATTAGATAAGATCAAATGATACTCACGTGGAAGCATTGTATGCCGACTTCACCGGGTCCCCAACTCTGTTCTCACCACCGTCGCAACCCTGCTGAAACACCAGAAACACTGCCCTGCACTGGTGAATAGGCCACATAAGCTGTTATAACCGCGGGCGACTGATGCTGTTCCTAGACAATGTCATCATTGATCTCCGACTTTCCGGCTCTCCCTGGGTTCTACCAACTGCTTTTCTTGCATATTGAACCAAGTACGACGGTGCACTGAATGTCCTTGAAGCCCCAGCGCTGACATTCCTAGTGCAGCATCTACCGTACTTCCTGCCATCATGGCATGGTGGCAACCTGGTGCTGCGTGGTTCCACCACCAGCTCATACCAGATGGCTCTACAGAACCGGCCGCGGTGGACCCGCGGACGACCATGGCCATCTGGCAGCTGGGAAACTGTAGGTGTCCACTTGCACTTGGTATGCAGGTCAATCTGAAACATCCATTGTGGACAGGCTACCTCCTCTTGGGCCTCGTCTCCACGTTTGTCTTCCGCGCGATCCGGGACGCGCTCCCTAACAATCCAGTCGCCCAAGAGCGTATCCTCGGCGCGAGCTTCACCGCGCTCGCGCTTGCAGACGTAGGGGTTCTCACATTGCACCATTGGCACGCGCTCATCTCTTTTCGCCTGATGCACAGGTGACACAGTGAGAACACTCGCATCCCTTCGTGTGTACACCCCCACCGAGACGCACCAACTAACCGCCGTATGCTTTCCTCTCCAGCGTTCTCTTGTCGTTTATCGGTCTTCCGGAAGACCTCAAGTACGCGTTCTCGAGCTGGAATTCGATGACGCACGGCAATATCACGTTCACGCTCTTCCTCTTCAGCATGAGGTGAGCGTCCCATCGCTCTACCCACCCCTTCCCTTCCGCACGTACCCTGGGCATACCTCGCATCCACTCACACTCTGATCCCCGCACAGACTCGCTTGGTTCTTGGGCATCGGCCGCACGCGCTACTATTTCGGCCAACCCGCCGCTGCCGTCCCCGCCTCGAACCCCACGCGGAAAGACGCGTGAACGACTCCGAGTCCAGGCCGCCTCTGAACATGTGCGTGCTTCTGTCGCGGAGGCGGAGAGAGCAGGAACGTCCGTCGACGGTCCGTGTCAGGCACTAGCGACACGACTATTCCTTTCTCGATGGTCCCGTTCTACGGTGTCTCCTCCGACTCTATGTATAGTATCATACTCATCTATACACTGTAGCACAAGCCCTCGTCCCGACATCTTCCCAGGCTAAAATGCTTGTTTTCCCGCCAATCCCGCGCCTGAGCTCGAGGCACATGCGGCCCCGCGGTGCCGTGCGCGTGAGACGAGACGAGACGCACGAAGGACGAAGGGTCCACATCCGACCTACTAATACTAAGATTCACGGCACGAGTACGATGGGGATGGACGACCGGGTCGTGGCACGGTGCCTGACGATTGCATGACGCTCTTCCCGTTTCTCGTCCCATCGGTTGCACTCCTACTACATACATATGTGCTCACCACCATGCACACGCGTGTCGTCCAGTCTCCCGACCGAATGAAGGTTGGAGGTTGGAGACCGCGGCTGAGCGCTGAAAGTCCATTCGATGATCACCGACGCCCCGCGTCGCGTGCGACTAGTAATCCATTCCACTCAATCCGTAAGGTTTATACCACCTGTGACTACCAGGGTTCAGTCTCATGGGCCAGTCACCCAGTCACCCTATCCACCAGTCCACCAGCTCACCAGCTCACCAGCTCACCAGGCAGATACGACCATATTTTCGCAGCCAGCGACGACCATCTCACGCCGGCTTCGCTGCGAGAACCCTCCCTCCCTCCCTCCCTCCCTCCGTCCGTCCCTGCATCCCGACTCAGCAGCCGCGTGCGATCCGCGACCCGCAAACGCACACGCACACGCGCACGCGCACGCGCGAAGCCGTACGGACATGTGAATCCGGATCCCACAGCCCCAGTCCCCAGTTCTTCGAGCCCAGGCTCGCCCTGATGCTTGTACCGTGTGCGAAGCGAAGCGGCGCAAGGACGTTGTTAACAATAGCCAACCTCTCGAGTCTCGAGCCAGTCCCGCTGAGTAGCATCATCTGTACATATTGTCTGTCGGCCCTGTGCACCTGGCCAGTGGTTCCATGTTCTGAATCGGCACTACTCGAAACATTACATTACATGACATTACACACATCCATTCATAATACCCGTGCCGCTGAATGCGGATGCGGAACACGACAGATATTCTTCACACTGTAGAGAGAGAGCGCGCGCGAGAGAGAGATAGAGAAAGAGAGAGACTCCCAACAGCGTCACGGTTCCGTTCATTCAACATTCCCTTACGTCTTACGTATACGGTACTACATATACATCGGCTAGGATACGTACGCGTACGATACGATACGATACGATACGATACATAATACAGAAAACAAAAGGGATACCGAAACAAGCGTAGGGCCAGAGACGGAGGCGGAGACCGAGACGAATGTGGAGACTGAGACCGAGACCGAGACCGGGACCGAGAGAGACGGGACCCAGGGTGAGGGTACACGCGGGCCGATGGATGGACAATCTTTATACACAGCAGTCGGGACACGATATATGGAGGATGGAGGGGTGGGGGCGCTGTTTGGTAGAATGGGAATGGGAATGGGGATTGAAGTGAGAATGAGGATGAGGACGAGGGTGGGAGACAGGGGAAAGGGACAGGAAGGAAAGCTTTCGACGCGAGCACGGGGAGCCACGGGCGGAACAACAACACTAAGGAGGCACTACACGAGAGACAAACAGAACCAAGCGAGGCACGGGAGGTTTGGTTCGGAAGAGATGGGAACTGGAAACTGGGAACTGGGAAGGAGTAGGAGGAAGGAGAAGGCACGCAAGGGAGACCAGAGAATTGACGCGAGGGAGCGAGCCGTCCACGTCCACGTCCACGCCCACACCCACGTCTACGCCAGCAGGACAGAAACGGAATCGACCGCCCGAGGGAAGGACGACCGTGACGCCAGTCAGGAGCGACTGAGGTGCAAGAAGCCGTCCGTGCGCGCCCACAGACTAAGGGGCCAATCTCAGAGCCCACGCGGCGCCCGCTCGGATGCCTGTCAGGGCGTCCGGCGTCCTAGACCATACACACAGTACGGTCGGCTGACCCTGCGTGGCGTGTAGGTTGGACGCAGGCCCACGGATGACGCACCGGCAAGCCACTAAAGGCACAATGGTCCCCGGATGTGGAGCGTCTTCTCCCGTCCCGTAGGTACTCCTGAAACATCCCGGCTCTCCGATCCGCGCCTGCCCGTGCTTTCCGCCAAGCCGTAGATCCGCGAGTGCCCGTGTGTATGCGTCCGTGGATGATTAGGTGCTCGGCGTCGAAAGAACGGGGGGAAAAGGAGAGGGAGAGAGGGGAACGAGAATTATGATCAAAGCTGAACAGACCGTCGTGATACAATGCGAATGAGTTAGAAAAAATGGAGTAGAGTGCCGGATACGATGGGAGAATTTGAACCGTTTTCTGAGTGCCGTGTCCAACGATGGAGCCCGGATAACGCGAAGCGAATGCATAGACGACGAACAGGGAGGCTATGGCAAGGCAGCATGGGACAAGTGATTGACGGCCAACGAAGGAGCGGTATACTATGCGATGAATGAGCCATGATACCCTTACTGCTTCGTCTTACCCTGCGCTTGCTTGGCTGCGAGGGTTTCGATGATGTGGTGTACGCCTTCAGGCTCGAGAACGACCTTTGTCCCGTCGCAACGCGCCTTGTTAGTGAACTCGGAGCACAACTGGTTAATGTCCACGTCCTGAGTCCGTAGTGTTGCCATCAGCCTTCTGGCTACAAGGGTTGCGACACATTCACACCAACCTTAAATTGCGGGTTTGAGGTGATCGTTCGCCATGCAGTCAAGACCTCTATATTCTTATCGCTTTTCTGCGTCTTCGGGAAACTCGAGCCCCTACACATCACGAACGGCGTTCCGCCGTCCTCGCCAATGGTCTTCTTGAGCTTGAAGAACGGCACCTCACAAGAAGCACCGTCCACATTCATCTTGTCACTGGTGGATGTGACGGGCGAATTCGAGCTCGAACTCGAACCAGGGCTCTGGCCGAACCCTGGGCTCTGTACGAAACTCGACTGTCCGCTGTCAGCAATCAGCTTGGACAGCTGCTCCTTCGTCTTCGGGCATTCACCCGTTCCATGGGGCATTCCGGCTGGCAGCCCGCCGTTTGTGGACGGGGTTGCCATGTTTGTTGCGTCTGGTGATGAAGATGAGGATGATAATGAAGGAGTGCGCATGGAAGCGTGCGAGACGGGGGATAACGAACTTGGTGGACTTGTGAGAAGAGCCTGGAAATCGACTCCACTGGACCCGTTCGACAAGAAGTTCCCGCCAAAGAGCTGGTCGAGTGCGTCTTGTCCTCCGCCCTCGGGTGGTGTCCATTGGTCGCTGAATGACTCGAAGGAAGATGGCGTGAACTGTTGACCCCCGTTCAACATGAGTGGTGGGCTGTCCGCGGGCGACGGCTCTGCGAACGACGTGAACATGGGGTTGCTCGCAATCGTCTTGTAGTGATTGGTGTTGTACGAGAAGGACGTGTCCATGTTCTGGTCCGGTGCGTCCTCCGTGTTGAGCATGTTCGGGTCGAACGAGATAAGGGAATTGAAGTTGATATCATACTGCGCAGGCGGTGGCTGTGTCTGCATGGGTGACTTGCTCGGCCCTGCTCCAGGCGACGAGAAGTTGAAATGGAGGGGATGATTGTTGTTGTAGGGATTCTGCGGGGCAGGGGCGTTGTTGCTGCGAGGTGCTGTGAAGGTGAACGCAGCCTGCTTCAGCATCATGTTCTCGTTCTGGAGGCGCTGGAGCAAGTCTCGGAGGTTCTCGTTCTCCTGTTCGGTTAGCTGGTTCTTCGCTTCCAACGCAGCAACTTTATCCTCGAGCTATGAAGGGAGGGAGAGGTTAGATACTGAGTCCTGATATGGACGAAAATACTCACATCCCGCACATGTTTTTCCTTCCGTTCTCTGAATGCGCGCTGGGCAGCTCGATTCTGCTCCTTGCGTTTCAGAAGACGGGTCTCGTCCTGAATGGTAACCAGAATCAGATGCCTAATTGAGTAGGTATATGCATCACAACTGCCTGACCTGTGGAGCGCCGGGCTTTCGACGGGCACTGGCAGAGCTGATCGTCTTTTTTGAACCAGTGGTGGATGCTACAAGCGCAGTTGAACGGACATCTCGGATCATTGAAGGCGGGAGTACGTACGGGAAGTGTGCTGAGTCTTGTGCTGAGGCTCGTCCTCGCTGTCGTTACCGGCCTTGCGCTTGAGGGAGCCGTCATCGAGGTGTTGGGAAGCGTCGGCGGAGTCCGAAGGGGAGCCATCATTAAAGACCCCTGATTGTCGGCGAGAGATGCTAGACTCGTTATGAGTGCTGGGAGGACTCGGGCTGCTATCGCTCGAAGGGGGGCTAAGGTTGGGGGGAGGGAAACTGTTGATAGACTGAGGATCAACGCCGTTCGGATTGTCGAAGGACAGGGGCGGGTTTGTGGAGACGGCACTAGGGAACTGCTTCTGGAGGAAAGCGAGGAAGTCATCGTCAGGGAGAGCTGAGAACGAGTCAGGCTGCTGAGCAGAGATGTCCCAGAAGGAGTGCATGTCTGATGTGGAGAAATTCATGGCGGACGGCGAGTGTGTCGAGGTCGGGAGGGTGAAACTGAGGGGAGATCTAAGCGGCAGGAGCTTGAGTTCGCTGAGTAAGCCGAGTGGTACGACGTCGTGGGGTATGGGACGTAGAGACGGAAAGCCGTTGCTGAGCTGAAGAAAGCTCAGCAGATGTGGCGAGAGAGGAAAGGGGAGATGGCGGGAGATGGTAGAGAGAGAGGAAGAGAAGGGTGGAGGAGAGTCAAGGAGGCAGTCAAAGGCGGGAATGAAGGTCGGGGAGCGCTCTCCGCTCGGGAATGCCCGAGAAGAGTTTGCGCAAGCTTTCGAGCCGCTCTCAGCCGCACGCCGACCCACTTGCAGTGCGTCTTGATCCCTCTCGCTGACAAACAAACCACAGTCGATACTACAAATGACTCTCCCTTCGCTACCGACACTACTAAACATCACTTCTCAGCGCAGTACAGTATACTCAACACCCACTCGCCGCTAGTTGCAAGTGTACAGCTCGTTTCATCGTTGTACAGTAGAACTCAATATTGTCAACTCTCATCTTATCCTATACCCTGACAGCAGCGCATAAAGACCACAATTGTATGCCTCAACAGCCTTCCTCTTTCCAGCGAACCGCACTCCGCAGATAGTTCAGAGGATATCGATACACCGTGTGCCTGTCTCTCCTCCGTCCTTTCCACACTTATTCACCGACAAAACCCGACCTGCCTTGCCCCGCTGCGAAACTCTCTTCCCATTGGCCCCCCATCGCCCTCACAGTCTCCCGAAGGCCCGCCCCATGATCAGCCTAACGTATCAATCACCAACGCCTATCAACATCTCGCCGTCCCTCCCCATCCTGTCTTTTGTCCCCATCTTCCTTCTCCTTGCAACTCGGACAAATCTTTTAGACCCAGGCGCCCACCGTCGTCGGCCGGCGGCCCACGCTTCGGTACAGTCCCTCCCCTCTCCCAGCTCCAGCTCCATCCTACCAGCCAGAGTCGCCTGACTGCGCACCATGCTGTGGGAGCTCGTCGCTGTCATACTAGTACACATAGCATCGATGAACGCAGCACCTCCCCAGACTGAACTCAATCGCACAGTCCCAGGCTCCGCCACTACGGCGTTTTAGGGACCCCCTCCCTATCCTCTATATCAGACCGCGCGGCTAGAACTGGACTAGCCATCCACCCATTTCCCGCCCAACGACTGCATCCGCCCAGTGTATACATATACATACGGCACACCGTGCGCGCCTCCCGGTGAGAAGACGGCGGACCTGGGAGTGTGATTCCTAGCTGTCTTCAGGTCGCGCCCTCCGCTGCGCGCTACGACGTCTCGCGAGTCAACCCATCCTCCAATCCTCGTCGATTGCCAAGCACCGATTCAGGTCGGACTCGAGGTGTCGTTTAGCGCAATGCATTTGATCTTCATGCCTGCCCAGTCGCGCCCTGCCCACAGCACAGCACCCGCCGGGGCGCGCTGCCCAGAACGGGTGTACCGCCGGGCAGCACAGATCAAAATCTCGGTGGTAATTGTGTCGCTCGCATCGACATGATGCGCTTCGGAACGACGCTGCGTGTTCGGCGTTGATCGTAGCGTGACCGCCCACAGTAAATCTATGTATGCACATACCAAATAGTATATGCACAGTAACGAAATCCCTTCCGTTTCTTGAGCGTCTGCGTTGACGACGTCGTCTGAGACCTCCACGACTTCTCTCCGTCGGCCATTCCTCCCCTCCGACTTGATCTACACCACATCCGTCTTCTCTGTACATCACTGTACGCGTCCCATCTGGGGCCGCACGCCCAACAAGCGTCGAGAACCATCGCGCGCACCACGATTCCCGTAAACTCTCGGGCAGATGGGGGCCCCTACGTATGGACCCCTGGTCCCGATTCCCGGTGCGGCAAACGTGCACCCGCGAGCGGATGCGCCTCTGAGGTCCAATCCCGACCGGTATACATCCGAGTCAGCGTCTTCTTCGAATTCCTTCCTTCGAGGTTCGGGCAGAAGCGGGGGTCACACCCGAGGCCCGAGGGCCGGTGCGCGCCCCCATCCACGCGCCACTTATCCAAACTCCTAAGGGCATGCATGGCGAGACGATGTCAACTCGCAACATCTCAGTGCGCCAACGTCAACGTTCTAATACATGTCCCAGTGGCACATGCCCATCACCGTGTGTCCTTCCGGACGAAACCTTAGGCCTTAGGCCTTGTTCTTCTGCCAGTCTCCTTCCGCACTCGCATCCACCTTTCTTCAAACCACACTTACTAGTAACGCTTATTTCTCGCGAGTCGAGCGCACTATGTACTAATAGTACATACTGTCCATAGCGCTGCATGCCGGCCGCTACCCTATTTTTCGGATATAATCGGAGATTCCCCAGTTCCCCAGTCCCTAGCTATGTGCTGTAATATAGTACATACTGTATCTCGTAGCACAGCCTTCCCCTCGGTCTTCGCCCTAGTAATACATAATTCCCTTTCGGTCCCTGCCAGCCTCCAGCCTCCAGCAGCCCCAGAATCGAGATCAATTAAAGTATATCATAGACCTGATCCATGCCTCATGCATCCTGCTTCATGCCGCGCCTGCGCCAATGACGCACATATACATCCGCGGCCACACGGCAACGCGCGCGCTAGCCGCGCTCTCTCCCCGCCGCTCTCTGCCCACGCTCAAAGTTCCACCGTCTCCTGACTCTCCTCGAGCCTCAAGCTTGAATGTTCGAACGTTCAAACGTTCGACGTTCCCCCGCGGGCGAGCTCAGCCTCCTGAGAGCTCTCTTCCAATACAAGCTGCGTGCAGTCAACGAGGATCAGACTCTATAGCTACATATACTAGGGCTCGCTTCGCGCGAACAGTCTGTCAAGTTCATACTGCACCGCCTTCGCCTTTCGCCGCCGCCGCCTTATGTGCGAGCCTTTTCCGCTGTCGTTAACGGTTCCTGCAAGTCTCCCCATTTGGGCGCACCGCGATCCATACACTTGCGTTCGCGTTCGTGTTCGGCTTTCCTGCGCGCGAGCGTGTTGCATCTATGTGATTACATACCACAGTATGAGCGTTATAAGGCTTGGGCGTGTTCGTACTTGTATTAATCTCGGCATATCCGCCCAGCAACGATCTGTCTTCCAGCCTCAGGAGTTCCAATTTCGAAATAGATAACCCTCCCCCGCGCACGTGGGGCGTGCGTGGACTCGGACACCGTCACCGGCCATAGACCAGAAAAGATATGTAAAGCGGGATGTTCGATATCGATGCAAGACTCGACGAATACACATCCCTTCCGCATCTTGGGTATACATAGCACTATGTACATGCTAGTACATACCTCTACTTCAAACGACTCTCGCGCAACCTGTCAGCTTCACGGATGCGACGGACACGGCCATCCGATCGCGACGCGCGGAGCGTCGGGGCCCTTCGGCATATGTATGCATCACGATTATACTATCACGTATACGTACTGTACGGACATGCATCCGAGCAGATAGCGTTATCGTTGTCCACCACATGCATATGCATCATGATACATACATACATGAGTACAGTACATAGAAAGCTACAGTACAGTTGAGACGTCGATCCCGGTCGGTCTCTGCGCACGCCGCACGGCTTCTATCACATCAGAATATTCAATCTTCAGTCACACGTACGGCTATATCAGGATACATTCACACTCACGACTCACTGGTACTTAGTACTTGCTGCGGTCTATCGATCCATCCCGATTCCCGAGTCCCGACCCACACGCGACGCCGGGATCGCCTCGACTGGTATATGTGTTGATATTTCTGATATTAGTGGTGCCCGTGATGGCGTTGGCCACGGCGGTTGCGCAATGCGCGCACACACGTGCAGGCCGTGCCGTATGTCCGCGCAGGCCGCGGGACTCGTCTGGTATGCACATACATATTTGGGTCGTCAACTTGAAAGCTTCAACGTTCAACAGTCGCAGATCTTTGTGCAGGTCTCGGCCCTTTGCTAGTGCTGTTCGGGCCTCAGGCTCGGACAGGCGGATGCCGATCTCTCGGCCTCAGGTCTCTCAGTACTGGTACTTACTGCTTTTCAGTCTCCAGGACTCTGCCCGCACTCGCGTCGGGCGTCGACATGGGTCGGACTTTTCTTCAGAATCCAGACTCCAGACTCCAGAGCTCCAAGCCTCGAGAGAGTCGACTCGGAGGCTGTACCCAACTCTTTCCACAGGATGGTTCATGATGCATGAGCATTGAGCGCTAGCCATCCACACGGACTCCCCGTGCACCATCCGAGCGAACAGGTCACGGTGGTATACGTAGGTCTAGGGATTGTCGAGCGTCGAGCGCAGCTGCGTGAGGTGCGGTCGCCCTCATGCTGTGGCCAGGCGGACATATCCAAAATATATACTAATGAAGTATCTCAGCCAAGTGCACATGAACGGGTGCTGTGCGACATATACACTGACCCTCATCCGAGTTCTCACCTGTTGTAAGCCACATTTGGGGATCGCCCTCCGAGTCGTCCGATCGTGATTGCACGCATACGCCCGACCGGCAAAGGTGACATCTACACAGGGTTCGCCTTGCGTCTCCGGGTGTATAGGTGTAAGATTGTTCAAAGAGTCGGAAGTCGGAGTGTTGGGAGTGAGATTGTCCGTTTGGTGACTGCGGGTGCGGGCGCGGAACGTACGTGAACCCTTTGCAAATTCGTA
>KN050142.1:0-30038 GCA_000743315.1 Lignosus rhinocerotis TM02
AGTAACATGACCGATGTACCAGGTTTCTTACCCCACAGGGTTGGCCGTCGCTCAAAACCGTTGCTACACTAAAGCTATTCCGAGTCAGCGAGTCCAGGTCCAACTTGAAGAGAGCGGACGTTGCTACTGCTTGCGCACAAATTGCCACTCCGGACTGCTTGCAGCTGCTCTACAACATCCCTAACACGCCTGCGAGGGTCCCTGGTAACAACAGCAAGATAGCGCACTTCGGTGGCCTGCAGGTATGTACAGATGCACAGACAGAGTAAACTCTACACAGATCATCAGTCATTCGAGTGATCGCGACAAAAGTTCATGTCTCTGTTCCCTCCAGACGCCCCCAACGGGATGTTTACTGTGCAACCGGATACGAAGGGCGTAATGAGCGGCGCGGGAACTGGGGGAGCGGTCAGTCAAATATACTTCATTCCCGATACTCGAGCTTCCTGCCATGGCGCTGCTTAACTTGGTCATTTACATACCCTCGACATCCAGTAGACAGTTGGGCTAGCTACCAATGTCACAACCACGTTCCTATCCATTGGATGAAATAACGGCAATCTCGACGAGGTCAACTCCTTGTTGCAGCAAGAGTCCCCACCACTCGTCCTGACAACAAGCTTTGGGCCCAATGAGCCCGACGCCCTGTCATTCATACCACTTGGCGAGTTAGTCAGTATATTGTCACCCTCACTGCCACCATTTAATGCCTCTCAGGGCTCTCTGTAATGCATACGCGCAGCTAGGCGAACATGGGGTCTCAACGCTGTTCGCGTCAGGAAATGGTGGGGTGTTGGGCGGTGGAGAGGACCACTCGAGCGATGACGGTCCATTCATTCCTACCTTCCCATCCGGTTGCCCTTCGCGAGTTCCAGACCTTCCGCGCTCTAGAGTTATGAAACTTACTGAATGCAGCATGACATCTGTTGGAAGCACTCGCAATGCCAGTCCTGAGATCGCCGCACCGTTCTCTTCAGGCGGGTTCTCCGACGTCTTCCCTCGCCGATGCCGTCAAGAGATATTTAGAAGAAAGGGGGGACACGAATGCCGCCCTCTTCAATGTTTCAGGGCGTGCATACAGGGTACAATATCCCAGCCGTCCTCAACGGCGAGACACGTTGATTCTTTGGCACCAGTGCATCAAGCCCGACATTCGCAAGCCTCGTCGTGCTTGTGAACGACCAGCTTGTCAACGCGGGCAAGTCACCTCTTGCATTCCTGAACTCCTTCCTCTGCTACACCGCTGCCGGTGCATTCAATGATTTCACATCTGGTAGCAACCCTGGGTGCGCGACAGACAGTTTCCCTGCCCTGGCTAGCTAGGACTTATATTGTGAATGTGCGATGATGACATATAGTGTGGTTTGAGGTGACCGGAGTGGGCACTCCTGACTTTGACGAGCTGCTCGACATCGTCACAGATAGCGCTACCAGCCTTAAAGAGTCACTGGACCCTCCGAATCTCCAGTTGTAGGGATAGAAGGAAAGCGACTATAGCGTACGTTGCCGTACGCATGGAACGCTTGCTTGATACATATTAGTACGACCGAGTAAGTAATGATGGACGACAGCATTAGGTCACATAGTGGCATAGCTTAATAACGCAGATCACATCAGCGACGAAATGAAAACAAGGCACAATGACTACTCTGGTCTGGGGAGTTCTTTAGGATCTCTCGTTGAAGAAACAATGCACCTTGCACCCCTTCACAGTCATGATTGGCATACCATCGTATCAATGCTGACATGGTCTCAAGAATCTCGGCGATAGACCAACTAGAGGTCAAACTTGACACTCGAACGTTGAACACACATCTAATAACACAACACATGGCATGCAAATTGAAGAGGTCGGGAGGAAACCGCGTGATAGCCTTCGTTCTCAAGTTCCCGCTTTGTCGCCTACGTGATTCAGCCGGGTCGGACGAAGTAAAGAAAGGTACAGAAGAGCCAGAAGAATTCTCAACCCCAAGCAGCATAACGCGACTATCATCAGTTGCGGCCGCCGAGAAGGCCCTCCAGCAACTCCCTTATCGAGGGGTCGTTCACGATGTCTGCGAGCTTACCACCAGCGCCTCCAGCGCCCCCACCGAGGATATCCCCGAGTCCATCACCATTCTCGCCAAGGAGGGCTCCAAGGAGAACCTCAAGGATGTCGCGCAATGTGCCGCCCTTGCCGTCATCAGCAGCAGCGGTCTGGGTAGCGGTGGCATCGGACGTCGTACTAGTGGCAGTGGCAGTCTCCTTTGCGGTGCTCTCCGTGGAAGTAGCAGTAGCGGTCTCAGATGCGGAGACAGTGTCGACGGATTCCGTTGCGGTTTCCGTAGCGGGAGCGCTATCTGTCGCAGTGATGAACGCGCTCTCAGTAGTAGAGGCAGTGGCGCTCTCAGTCGCAGACGCGACGGCGGTCGAGTTGTTGGCACCGTCGCCACCCGCTGCAGCGCCGTCAGCAGCGTTGTTGTCCACATCGTTTGCACTGCCTGTGACAAGCGCGAGGAGCTTCGTGAAGTCGGGCGTGCCAAGACCAGTGACGGGGTCCCAGCCCTCGAGTGCAGGGAAGCCGTCGGTGCCGCAGCCGGGGTTACTGCCTGCGGTGATGTCGTTGAGCGCAGCGGCACCCATCGAGTAGAGTAGAGGGTTGAGGAAGCCCATTGGGGGCTTGCCGGCTTTGAGGAGCTCGTCATTGAGGAGCGCTATGACGCTGGCAAAGACGGGGCTGGACGCGCTCGTGCCGGAGACGGCTTGGCCGGTGGCACCGATGTTGACGATAAACTTAACTCCCTGTGCAGAGACGTCGGGGAAGGCACGGCCTTGGACATTGAAGAGACCTGCGTTGGTGTTCCCAAGCTTCTTGAGGTAGGCTGCGACGGCCTCGTCCTGGTAGGATGGGCGCGCGAATATGTTGGAGAAGCCACCGGACGAGAAAGCAGCGGCGCTCTCTTCGATGCCGACGGTACTACCGACTGAGGTCAAGCTGAGAGAGATCGTTAGACAGATAAGATTGTAGGCCCGCAGAACACGCACAAAGGACAACCAGAAGGGAAAGTGGGCACAAACTCCCGGCCGTTGCAGGCGTTACTGGCCTGAGGACCAGAGACCCCACCGTCACCGGAAGCGAAGAGAATTGAGACACCGCGGGCACCGAGCTGGCCGTAAGCGGTGCACAATGCCCTAGTAATCCAATTAGACCACTACTTGGGGAACCTTGGGAGAATAACTCACGAGGCAAGTTCAGGCTCATTGGCAAAAGCTAGCTCATTGAAGCCGAAGCTCGTGGTCAGAACGAGAGGAGGGTTGTCTTCCTCAAGAAGGAAGTTGATGACATCGAGGAAGCCCCCAAGACCGCCATCTTGGTTTGCGTCACCAACGGAGAACACGGTAGTTGGCACGTTGGTTGCAATGCCGACAGTATACTGGATGTCTAGAGACTGCAGACGGGCGTCATGAGAAACTACAGATGCAATGAAGCTGGCAGAAACATACAGCCTCAACAGTCCCAGGAAGCTTTGTGTCGGTGAGACCTTGGTCGATGGACACTGTGGCGAAGGTTCCATTAGGGAAGTCGGGACGGAGGACCTCCAGGAAGCGCTATGAAACGAAGTGATGTGAGGAACGTTCGCGTGGTCATGTCATACAAACCACCCACACTCAAGTCATCCAGGTTGGCAATCTCGTCGAGGAAGGTCGCGACACCAAGACTGTTGCCCTCAGCTGAGGCGGGAGTGGTTGGAATGTTGTACAGCCCCAAGATACACTCCGGAGTAATCTGGTTATTACAGGCCGTGGAGACTTCAGCACGCTTGGAGCGATTTAGACGTCTCTTCGTTGTGCGAGGAAGATCCATAACCTGGAACGAAGGGACAGAGCGCTTCGCAGGCTCGATGAATCTGATATAATCATGAGTAGCTGGCGAAAACCCGATGTGTCCTCTATCGTACTCACTGAGTCGTTGGATAGATGAATGCGAGGTCCTCCTTCAACGAAGCAGGGATTGAGTACGCAAGGGTACGAAGCTCGGTCTTGTTGGTTGCATCATGCGCGTACTCGTTGTACTCAGCCTTGAGAAGTGCGTTGGCTTTGCTAACGGGCATCTGGACGCTCAGCCAGTCACCAGCAGAGGTGAGGGGTTGGGGAGTGAGGCCGTTATTCTTCAACCACGCCGTAACCTTCTTCAGACTCTCCGGCTTCGGAGCGACCAGCTTCTCGACCTAGAGACGGAAATCTATCAGGCTCGCCGTTCTCCAGAGGAGCACTCATCATACCTCAGACTTCGTGAGGTAGTGGCCATAGTTTACACTATTGGGGTTGCTAACGTCGTACAGGGCAGTCTCAAGACCAGTAGCATTGTTCTGTATGAGAGCTATACGGAGGTTCAAGGAGGCCTCCTCGTTCGCCTTCGCGCGCCACGTGAAACCTTGGGGAACTTCCGCACGGCGGTGCAAAACATGGATGTCGTACTGGACGGTGGGCCTGCCAAGGGCAAGAGGCAAAAGAGTGGAGAGAGCGAGCAGACCGGCTGCAACCATTGTGAGATAGGGAACAAAAGTGGATGAGAGATGAAGGGACCACGGGTGACCTCAAGGGAGAAAGGTGGGGAAGCCATCATCGCGCTGGCAAGGTATTTAACGGAAGTTCAGGCAGTGGTTCATGGCACATGTGGCCCGACCTCGCTCCGACCGTCGCCAGGCTGAATGAAGGCCATATATGATCGCACAGTATCTGGTCGTTGGTTGCACTGTTCAATCCGGAAGGCACTTGCGCTGGGCACCGGGCTTGGCAAAATCACGGCGGCTGCGGCTTTATGTAGTTGCTACGGAGGCGCACTTCAATTACCTCTGAAGACTGACAATGGGCATACACGACAAACAGATCAATCAGACAAAAAGCTAGCCGGGTTGACATCGATATGAGAGAGAGGAGCACAACAAACTCACCTCATGCTGTAAGACGAAAGGTCGAGCGAGGGTGAAAGCTTATAATTGCCCAGTGCTTCTGAGCCACCGCCGAACGGGCGGCAGGAATGCGCCGGCAGCCTGCATATGTAGTACAGCTTCGCTTGGCATCTTATGATGGTGAAATGTTGTGTTTGTCGGTCCCGGCGGGTCGCTATGGTGTGTTCTGACGCATTTCTTACAAGTATGTACTCCCTCATACGGAAGAAACATTGTTCCAGCCTGTCCCAAGTCCATTTTGCCACAGTTGAACATCTCAAAGCGCTCGACAATACTGTACTAATTACAAGGTAAGGAGCTAAGTGCATCGACGACATAGATTTAAACGTCGCAGATCCGAATTTGATACAGCTCGTGTTTCCGGTGTGCCCATGTGCGTAGGCCCTCTCGCTAGGACTACATAGTTACATACTACATGTCGGCAATTTCTTCCACAGGAAGCACTGTGCACATTATTCATATGCAACTTGCAAGTTGCAACAGCCTCACTTAGTGGGCGCGACCGCTGACATGGTCGAGAGCATACTATTCACAGTGAGTACATACTCAGTAAACGTAGGTGATAGACTCAATAACTGTGGCTGGGTAGCTGGAGCATAGAGTCGCAGCATGGACCGCTGACAGTATTTACGCCATATCTTCTACTTACTTGTAGTAGCTACTCATGGACCGCCGACAGTATTTACGCCGCATCCTCTACTTACTTGTAGTAGCTACATGGGTTCCGGCATGCGCGTGCAGAAGTAGAGCAGCCAAACAGTGCACTGTGCACGTAAGTACTCGCATTGAAATTGAATTGCATCTTGACGACGAAACAATTCCACTGCGACCACCATTTGCTACGTACCATGGTATCACACGGCACGCAGATAACGGCGTTGTGACTTGCTGCACTCTCGTCATCAAAGGGGAAGCTTGGAAAAGAAGTCTCCATTGGCCCATTCCAGTTCATTACTCGACAGTCGAAACATATGTATAGTACATTTTCGCACTACTGCTCAATCTCGCTGCAAATGGATTGCCGAAAATGACTAGGCAGATGCAACCGACCCGATGCTGTCGCTCGCAGATGCAGTGCTGTTGTTGCTCGCACTGGTGCTGCCTTGCACAGCTTGCCCGTCCTGTCCATTGGTGCCGGTCTGGGCAGTGCCGTTGCCCCCCGTGACGAGCGCAAGCAGCTTTTGGAAGTCCGGCGTTCCGAGTCCAGTAACCTGCATATGTACATGATATCGTCAGGATACCATCCGGAATAGAAAGTATCGAAAAGCACATACGGGGTCCCACCCAGCAACAGCAGGGAAGCCCTCCGTGCCACAACCCGGGTTGCTTCCGGACGTGATGTCGTTTAACGCCGCGGCGCCCTGCGAATAGAGCAACGGGTTCAAGAACCCGAGCGGGCTCTTGCCAGCGTTGAGGAGCGCGTCGTTGAGGAGGGCGACGACGCTCGCAAACGTCGGGCTCGACGCGCTCGTGCCATCCACGCCTCCGACCTTCCCTGCGACCTCAACCAAGAACTGCACGCCTTGGGTGGATACATCGGGGAATGCACGGCCTTTGGCGTTAAACAGGCCAGCGTTCGTGTCGCCGAGCGTCTTGAGGTAGGTCGCGACGGCGTCGGCCTGGTAGTCGGGCTGCACAAAGATGTTAGAGAAGCCCCCGGAGCTGAAGGGCGCGGCAGTCTCGGGGTTGATGCCTTGTGTGCTTCCTACGGACGTCAAGCTGCACACCGCATTGATATAAGGATCAGTGGATGTAAGGAGGAGCGGAATGATGCACTGAGGACTTAGATATGAGGATCAGTGGATGTAAGTTGGAGTGGAATGATGCACTGAGGACTTACAAGGGGCAGCCAGAAGGGAAGGTGGGCGAGAACGGGCCACCATCGCACAGGTTGTTCGACTGTGGGCCCGAAACTCCACCGTCGCCAGATGCGAAGAGAATGGAGGTGCCGCGAGCACCGAGCTGCGCGTAAGCGTTGCAAAGCGTGCTGAGAGGGATCCGTCAACTTCGATTTACAAGCATCGCAAAGTCTATCTTTGCTCACACTGCCAGATCAGGAGCTTGCTGTGCGAATGGCGCCTCGTCGAAGCCGAAGCTAGTCGTCAAAACGAGCGGCGGGCTCTCCTGCTGCAAGAGGAAGTTGATTATATCCAAAAAGCCCTCAAGGCCTCCGTCCTGGACCTGGTCACCAACAGTCACGAAGGTGGTCGGAACATTCGTTGCCATCCCGACAGTGTACTGAATGTCAAGGCTCTGTGTATAGGGTGTGATCAAGAATCTCAGGTTGACGTGTTGCGGAATAGTACGCATGCGCGACGCACCGCTTCGATGGTTCCCTGCCCATTGTTCGTGCCACCGTCGACCTCTTGCACGGCGAATGTACCGTTCTTGATGTCCGGACGCGCCTGGGACAAGAAGTCCTGCCAGTACATTTTGGTCAGCATGAGTATGAATGTCGCAGCACCATTGATGGATATAGTACCTTCAGGTCGTCAGCGTTGGCAACCTCACCGCCGAAGCCACTGACAGCAAGGCTGTTGCCGGCAGCAGTGGCCGGTGTCGGGGGAATGTTGTAGATCGCCTGAAGGCACGCCGGCGTGATCGCCTGAGCGCACTGTGGATCGATGTTGGCACGCTTCGACTTTGAACGCTTAGTAGACCTTGCAGGCTGAATGACGCGGAACGCAGACTTGCGACTCGCAGGGGGAATAAACCTATGTATAAGTTGTCATCTACGTTGCGGGAGCAGAGTGATGGGTATGCGTACTGTGTGGTGGGGTAAATGAACGAAATATGATCTTGCACGGAGGCGGGGAGTGAGTATGCAAGGGTGCGGACCATCGTAGTGTTCGTCTTCTCGTGTACATATGCTTTGAAGTCGGCGTTGAGCAAGGCATTCGCCTTCTCTGCCGGCACCTGAATCGTGATCATGTCACCCGATGGGGATGTGCTGGCGGGCTTGATGCCATTCGTTCCCAACCAATCGGTCACGGCTTGGATGCTATCAGGCTTGGGAGCAACAAACTGCTCGACCTAGAACAGAAAAAAGGGGGGCACCCTAGTCTCAGCCGCAAGGCAATCAGACTCGACGGAACGCGGGGCATACCTCTAGGGGGCACCTTAGTCTCAGCCGCAAGGCAGTCAGACTCAACGGAACGCGGGGCATACCTCTAACTTCGAGAGATGGTGACCATAATTATCGCTGCTGGGGTTACTAACATCTAGGAGTGCGGCTTGGAGGCCGGTGGCGTTGTTTTGAGGCATGGCGATGGTCAGACGAAGCATCCCAGGCGGAACGAAAGGGAAGCGAGGGAGAGCCTTGGAGAACCCGAGCGGCACAGCGCTGTGTTGGTCTCTGATCATGAAGTCGGGATGCGTCACGCTGGGCCGGCCCAGCGCAAGCGGGAGGAGAGAAGAGAGAACGAGCAGTCCGGCTGCGACCATGTTGAGCGAATGTCGAGAAAAAAGAACTGGGAGGAATACGACCAATGTGACCTCGGGGGGAAGGTAAGTGTCTACAGTGTCTGGCCGACATATTTAAGGAGAGTCCGAAGACGATACGACAGATTGATGGTGGGATGTCAGTATGCAGAAGCCGGGATGCGTCGTCAAGTCCTGAGACTGAAAATAGTGCAGGGATTGAGTGGAGTTCGGGTACGACACCGCGTCCATCAGGAAGGCTCCGTGGGTTATTCTTGATTCACACGTAACTATGCGTTTTGTCCATCATGTATCGCCTCTCCGAGTCCTCCTTCACCATCCGCAGGTGATTTCGCAGCGCGCGCGGACATAGGACAATGCATATGCTACGGTCTGATTTCGCAGCGTGCGCGGACAAAGGACAATGCATATGCTACGGTGTGCGTCAAGCATAATACTCTGAGGGCAAAGGATTGCATCAATGATGCGAGAGAGAATCCATACCTACGAGTGACATAAGCTCACCGGAGGAAAGTCCAAGAAGGACCCTAGAGGGCGTATTGGAGGCTTCCGCGGCGGCGCCGACATTGTGACAACCATCTTCCTGTATCAACTGGAGACTATCAAGATGGTTTCGATGAGATGGTATGACATACGACGGTTGAGACGTTGAGGCCTTAAGGCACACTGCCGCATAGCTTGACAGATATTTGAATAATATTATCTCATCGAAACCACGTCGTATGCCATATCATTGATATGGCATACGACGGTTGAGGCCTTGAGGCACACTGCATAGCTTGACAGATATTTGAGTTTAACTCGCTGGAGCAGGTTGTTTGTACATTATAGTGTCGTGATAGCATTTACATTTACTCTGACACAACTGGTAAATGTGAGACTCAAATCTAGAGGAGTACTTAAACTCGCTGGAGCAGGGAAATTATCGTCTCAGTTGTTTGTACATCATAGCGCGTGTGAGCTGGTAAATGCGAGACTCAAATCTAGAGGAGTAAATCAGTTATATTCAACCCAAAAAGGCCCCACCGTGGTTCGAACACGGGACCGCACGATCTGCAATCGTATGCTCTACCACTGAGCTATAAGGCCACGTGCCAGACGTCCTCTCATATCAATATAATCCGGTTGAGACTCCGAGCCAGGCTCTGGCCATGTCAGCACTCACTACAACTTACCTACTACTAGGTGAGAAACGTTACCAGATAGAAGACATCGTATTCCTGACGAAGGATCGAGTACGTATTCTCCCTCCGGCATCTACGTCGGTTTGTTCTGTATAGTGTGATGCTCAGATCATCACTACTACTAGTAGCGCCATACAGCTTCACAACTTGACTTTCTATCGTCAACGTCGCTTCCGAATCCTCAACATGGAACCTGCAACTAAACGCAGGAGACCATCTGGATCTCTAGAGAAAGAAAGGTCCCAGGCGACTTCTCTAGAGAACCAGGATAGTTATAGGCAAGAAAGGTCCCAGGCGACATCGAACGTTCATATCACTCGAATGCCACTTGAGCTGCTCGCGGAAATCCTCTCTAACGTGTCATCCACCCGAGATGTACTCGCATTAGCGCGGACGAGCAAGCATTTCTGCGCGGTGCTGGTCAACAACAAGGCTACCGAGTTCATCTGGCGCCGAGCCCGCGCGACATGCGCTCCGCGCCCCATTCCAGACCCCACCCCTAATTTCACGGAAGCATCGTTCGCTGCCTTTCTCTTTGATAGCAAGACTTGCGAGGTAACGTCATAATTTCTCCGGCATCACTGCGCTTAACCTCCATGCAGGTTTGCCACAAAAGGACGAAAGAAATGTACCACTCGTTCGCCCTTCGTGCATGCGTCTGTGACACAGTGAGCCACTCGTCTCCTACCAACGATTCGAGCGTATCCTGAAGTGCTCTCTAGTTCAAGTGTCTGGACTCTTGGCGGTAGGTCAACTTGCTACAACATAGCTATCCAGCTGACAGCATGCACTAGTTCGCAGGCACTATATCGGGTTACGTTTCGCGATACGATGATGTATCCCAAATTCCTCAACTGGATTCCTTGTATCGAGCGCACGGATGGTATGCTTCGTTGTCTTTGGATACTTCCCAAGTCTTAAAAGTCCTTCAGGGAGGTACTCCGAGGACCGGACATATGTCCGGAAGGAAGATTGGCAGCAGGCTGTCAACGAGTACAAGAAGATACAATTGCTTGGAGAAGAAGCGATGTCTGCCTACGTCAAGGAAAAGCAGGCGATAGCAGATAGGTCTCAGGTCATGATAGAAGTACGTGTCAAAGTTATGAAAGATGGTCCTGTCTGTGCCTACTTATGCTCGAGTAGTTCTACAGAAAGTTGATCAACTGGAGCACGTCTTATGAGACTGAGAGGAAAATCATCATGAGGTACAATCAAGAAAAGTGAGAGCTTGCCCTTCTGTGAGCTGTGGTTCGAGTTACATACGTTCACTAGGGCTGCTGCATTTGCATCAGAGCAAGATTGGTCATTGCGCGACATGCTTCGCACGCCGACGTATAGTGCTCTCCACAACTCTAGGAACCGATCTTTGAGATACATGACTGCGTATGGTGATTCGCCGTCGTACTTTTGCCCTGGTTCTGTCTATTGAATGAACGTTGCAGGATTTAGGGCGATAAAGATGACTGTCGCGCAGGAGATAGCGGCTAACAAGGAACGACAAGCGCTTCGGGAGAAGGAGCGCGCGCACAAAACTCGCCTGGATCAAGTACGGAGTACGTTGGACGAAATGAAGTCAAAACATGAACCGGCCCCCGCGCTCCCGAACTTGAACGAGTTCCGCAAGCTCCCCGTTGTGAAGATATACGAGACTGCGCCAACTGGAGCGGAAACACGTACGATGAAGGATCCCTTCGTGGCGTCTGTGCTCGCAGAGAATCTTGAACAGTGGCGGGAAGCCGCGCGGGCGGCACTGGCCGCCGTGCTCGGTTTCCCCGGATGGAAGAATCTAAGCAGGCGGAAGTTGCATCCGGTTGATCGCCTGACAGCGCGGTTCCGATGCAAATGCTGCGACAAGGCTGCTGTAGGAAAGAACGTTCCTGATGACGGAGGCATGGACTTCGCGCAAGCGTGCGAGCACATCTGCCCTCACCTGCCGAAGAAAAGATCGAGCCAGAGCAGATGGAGCGCGGAGCGCTTTGTTCCAGATCAAAGGGTATCGTCTTCTTCGATGAACGTTTGAGGCCTTCGCTGAATTGTGTTTATACTATAGGCTTTCGATGCGATCTCTCAGGTGCTCTCGCTTTGTGGTACTTCTGCAGAAGACGTGGATTCTGTTCGGGTCGCAGATGAGCTCGGAGATCGCGTTCGATGCCAATCTTGTTCCCTCATTATGGATGTCGCGAGTGTCGTGAGTACTGCAATCCGGTCTGAAAATCTCGTCGCTCATTTTCCAGCAGAGCCGACACTGCAAGCGACATTCAAACTTCAGCTTCGCTCTCGTGGACACTCCCGCTGATCCCCCCATTGACCACGGGCTTGTCAAGAAGCTTATGTCGGCCAATGCAGCCCTTCAAAAGGTGTATGGCTGCCGGCACTGCGAACATGCCTCTGCCACGAGCAGACAACCGCTACCGCTCCGGTTACTAACCTTCAATGGGCTCAGGTCTCATGTGAAGGAGAAGTGCGTAATCTTTCATCTATGCATGTTTTCGTTCACATACTTACCGGCGGATCTAAGACATCTCATCGGGTGGATTGCGGATGAGGACTTCTTTCGCCAGAAGGACACCGCCGCTGCCACAACTAGCGCGATTGACACTGCGACCTAAACTTCTCACCACGCTATTGCACTTTGCTAAACCTTTGATACTTGTCTTGTTTTCCTCGTCTCTCTCCCACCCTTCAATCGTCATATCCTAATCATGTTGTATGAATTACTCATTGACCCACCATACCATCCGAACAAGTATTCAACCTACCTACAGATTACCGATCGGGAGCATTCTGCCATTCCCACCCCAAGCGCCAGTTGTCGTAATGCCATTGTGTTCATTCCAGATATCGCCTCACTATTCCCTTAGTCGCATATTCGACCGAGCTACGAGGGCGTTATCACCGTGTTATCGGAAGTCGCGTTCACACCTTCGACGCTACTTCGCTACCTTCCATCATGCGTATCTAGTATCACGAGTTCACTGACAAGGGAGTGCCATCAGACTTCGCAAGTGCCGCTCTCGAGAGGGCGCATGGTCACGTCCCGCCTTCTCGTACACTCCTTGCTCGAGAAAGAGTAGAGGTGAGCCCATTCATACTACGCCGGCGATTCACCGAGGTACCAGGTTGCCGAAAGAACTCCAATAGTTATGACCGGACGTAAGGCGGAACCAGATGGAGCCATGGGAGACACATTGCTCCGCTGGCCACAGGACTGGTGTCCGTTCAGTGCTGACATGGCGCAGATTGATGCTACTGGACGCATCAGAACCCCGCCATCTGCTCTCGTCCTATCATGTGGGTGAGTGTATGGATATAGTCCCCCCTCGGCGTCCAGCCTGACACACTCGAAGGCCTCAGACTGCGAAAATAACTGGCAAGTGGGGTCACTGGCCAGGCACTTCCTCCCCAACGGCGTCCCGCATCGAAGCGACGTTGTCGGAGGTTGTCACGTCGCGCCGACGGTGCCCTCCCTGCCGCGTGCGTCTGGGCATGAGCCTTGGAAGCGGGGACGGTTCCCTGCTGTATTTAAGGCCGCGGTCCATGCGTCCAATGGGTGCTTCGTCGCGCCTCTTTCCCCTCCTCGTACAGTCTCCGCTCAGCAAGGGCCGCGATGGTTTCATGGTCACTCCGGACGTCGGTTGTCGCGCTCGCGTGCGTGTCTAGCGCTATCGGCGCTCGCATCCAGAACCCGTTTGTCATCTTGCCTTTCGATGCGGCCAAGCACAGGCAGGACGTCAAGGACATCTTCTTGACCAGTTGGAACGCTTACAAGTACGTGTGAGCTGTTCGTGTGATGGGATGGTGGATCTTGATGTTGGTTCAGGGAGCTGGCATTCCCGCATGACGACCTCACGCCTATTTCGGAGAGCTGGACAGACGGTCGGAACGGTTGGGGCGCATCCGTTGTTGATGCGTTAAGCACCCTGGTATGCATCTCGTCACGGAGTGACTCCAAGACAGAATCAATTGAGCAACTGACAATGATCTATCCCAGTTCATCATGAATGAACAGGTACGGGCACTCCGTGTGACACAGGACATTACCTCATGTTTTGGGATGTGTTTAGGAAATCTTCCAGGAGGCGGTTGACTTCACTAGTAAGATTGATTTCACCATCTCGCATACGAGCAGCACTGCTAGGTGAGAAGGTCGTTGTCTGATCATGATCAAAACCAACATCTCCACAGCATCTTCGAAACGACTATTCGGTATCTGGGAGGCATGCTCAGCGCGTATGAGCTAAGTGGTCAGAAACACCCTGCACTACTCCACCAAGCCGAGACGCTTGGGCACAAATTGAGCGCGGCCTGGTCTCGTGTAGGTTGTTTATCCATCCTAGGCAACATCTATCTCATGGGCCTGTGTAGGGGAACGTGGTGCCATTCGGCCAACTAAACATTAATACCAGCACTCCGACGATAGGCACAGTACGTCTGCACTCATATAACCCGCTCGGATTCTTCTGAAATATCAACAGTCTAACATCGCCGAGGCAGGCACCGTGAGTATCCTCTGCAATTTTAAGTTAGCCCTTCGAATGGACTGTTCACCTTGTTTTCGTAGCTCACCCTGGAATGGTCCCGGCTTGCGTGAGTAGTGCTCATCTTGACCTCGACGCAACTTTAGCAATCAACTTTCATCTGACAGCAAATACACTGGAAACGACACCTTCCGGGCGTTGGCAGAGAACTCTGTAAGACAGATCGCCAGCCAGGTGAGGATGCTTACCATCCCAGTAATCGGAAATTTGCTGAGTCTGTTCCCTGTCACAGCCGGCGCCGATTCCTGGCTTCCCAGCACAAGGAATTGATCCATCCACCGGAAAGCCTGTTGGAGCTTATGTGGTCAGTACCTGTATGCTCCCATTGAGGTCAGATGTATGCCGACAAACTGCTTCGACTACAGACGTGGGGTGGTGGATCTGATAGCTACCTCGAATATCTGATCAAGTACGCTCGTCTGACGAACACCAATGATAACCTCTTCGCGGACACCTGGGCAACCGCTGTAGACTCCTCCATTAGAACTCTTCTCAAGGTGGGCGCGACCGTTTGCTCTGGTTGTTTGTAGCCGCTCACTATGACTCTAGACATCGACTGTCGGGGACTGGACTTACCTCGCTGATCTCGATGACAGTGGTACTATCCGGCACATCGGATCTCACCTGGCCTGCTTCATGGCAGGCAACTGGATCATGGGCGGTAAGCTCATGAACAACAACACTATCGTGAACATCGGTCTGGACCTCAACGAGGGCTGCTGGAACACCTACGCAAGCACTGCGTATGTCTACTGCATTGCCCTTAGTAGAAACATTCACTAATATTCGTGAGATGATAGGACGGGCATCGGCCCCGAGGCATTTGGGTTCATCTCCAAGGACGGCAATTTCTCCGGCTCCAACCCAAGCGCGGGAGACATCGCGTTCTACGACCGCAACGGGTTCTACATCCTCTCCGGTGCCAGCTACTACTACATGCGCCCCGAGGTGCTCGAGTCCAATTTCTACGCGTGGCGCTCTACGGGAAACATTAAGTACTACCAGCGGGCTGTCGGCATGATCGACAGCATCAATACCTTCCTCAAGACCCCAACAGTCGCCTTCGCGCCGATTGAGGACGTCGACGCGACCGACTCGGACTTCATCGACGACATGGAAAGCTTCTGGTTCGCAGAGGTGCTCAAGTACCTCTATCTCACCTTCGACGACCCCAACCGAATTAGTCTGGACAAGTGTGAGTGCTCTTATGTGTTGCTTGGCCATGTCCCGGAAAGGGCTGACTGTCACCGGCCCTGCAGACGTGTTCAATACGGAAGCGCACCCATTCATTGCACCGCCCCCCAAATCCTCGTACGGAAGCGGCAAACAGCATATCGTGCCCGGCGCGTTCAAGACGACTTCTGGTAACCTCCCCGCAGTCAGCTTTGCACCCAAGTTGCCCACTCACGTGCCGAATTAAACTCTACAATACCCGATTAGAGTCTCTGTATGTATCATTGATATACCATGTAGGCAATGAATGTAGCCATCCGATAGTCGAATAGCCGTGAGGACACCCTATGGGCGCAAAGTCACAGTGGAACCCGAGCAAGGGAGGTAGTGTCTTGCCTGTCAGGGTCTGAAATGTGCCGCCGAGCTACGACACTGCAACACACAGGCTGAATTTCTGCGAACCCAACGCTCCCTGGAATCGAATGAACGCGAGTTGTTGTAAGATTGGATGAACCCCCTGATGGGCGAGAAGGTCGTAAAGCGTCAAAGGATAGGTGTTGAGGTTGGTCAATTAAGACTTGCAGACTGACAATGGTAGTCTCGATAACGAATGGGCACTTGAGTTTTTGAATAGCGGGGGGCACCTAATCCAGCTGTGGTTACGCGGAGTTGTTCCCCTGCACGAAGATTCGGAGGGATGCTGCAGTTGTCGCAGTCTGTCTGGATATGCATACTCATAGTTCAAGTCCTTTCAGCGTTTCCATGAATGAGCAACGGCGTAGCCTGACAATATATTTCTCTATGCCTGTACTTTTACAGTTACTTTGAGCTCCTGCCGAGACGCCAGTCGCCCACCGCGGACAGCGCACGCTTGCCAGCGAGTGCGGTCGGAATGCTAAGAATAGCACCATACAGGAGGACTTGCCCAAGCCGAAGTTCGACCCAGTACCATACTAGAAGCGCTTCAGATGCGCCTAGTGTCGCGATGAAGGGAAGAATACTTGGAGAGGAGAGGTGGGGAACCTGCGGGCTAATATGTATCCACTACATGACGAATACGTCAGTACCTTACTGATTTGGCGAGCGCGAACGGGGAAGACGTACCAGACCAATAAGGACAACCCATGGTACAGCCAAGAAGAGCGTAAAGATGGCGGAAAGGAACTTGGGGGGCACTTTTTGTTCCGGGCGGAACGTGTGGACGATCTCGGGGAGAGGATGGAAGGAAGCCTCTTCAGGGTGTCGTGCAGGCGGTTGGGAAGCAGGAACAATGAGATCAAAAAGTTCATGCTGCGCTGGATCATGCACAAAGGAACCAATATAGAGTGAAACCTTGAGTGGGTTCTTTCCAGTGGCTGGGAAGGACGGAGGAGGGCGTGCCATGTTCTATATGAGTTGTGGGGTAAGACCGTTGTTCACTCCAGAGAGACATATAACGCGCACTAAGGCGTAAGACCGTTGTTCACTCCCGAGAGACATATAACGCGCACTAATTCAAACTTTGCCTTCCCACCAGAAGTAACCTTCACAGGCTGAACGCCCTCCTCCCCGGAAACTGGGTCATAAAACCGCAGGAACGTCTGGTGCGGCTGCACCCCCTTCCCATCCTCGTCTAACACTTGGAAAGTGACCTTCAGTATATCAGTATGGCCAAGAGAAAGGGGTGGTGTTGGTCTGTGTGCAAAAGAAATCCTACACGAAGCTGAGTGTCAATGCGAGATAATGCAACGTAGGATGGCGGCAGCTGAGACTAACGGTTCAGAACGGAGTTGAGCTGCGTCTGACGAAGAGATTGTGAAGCGTGGTGAGTGGAGTGTCAGGACTGAGGCCTGCACCCTTAACACCACCAACGAACACACTAGCCAAGATAGTACGCCGACCATCGTGGATGTCGACGGGAGAGTTGTGAGGCTTGGGCGCGTTGCACGAGAGCTCGACGTGTCACCTTATTTCGCACGATAACTACATCGCAGCTAATTCCATATACATACCAGCGCAAATCTGCAGTCATCTGCGGTAGCACTACCTCCGACTTGCTCATTTGAAGTTGTCTATCGCCACAAGTGACAACCTTAACAACCAGCCAACACCTTAGGCGAGTGAATACTTCATCCTGTAAGAGCTCACACACTCGCATGTCCATCGTGATCCTTAACAACGAGCCAACACCTTAGGCGAGTGGATACTTACTGTATCCTGTAAGAGCTCACCCACTCGCATGTCCATCGTGATCTATAACAGGCCTATTTCCATAGACTATAAACGATACTTCTGGTCTAACTTCCGAGTATCTTAATACTCGGGACTCTCTGGCTAACGAGGATCAAATTCCACACGGTAAAAAGTCACCCGAGGAACCACAATCATGGATCGCTCCAGTCGCTGGACACGAGCTGCGTATCCACGCCCTTCACATGGCTTACAACCACTTTTCTCTTGTTCATCTCCACCTATCATATGAAATCCTCTAGAGATCTTTGCGAAGGTTCGTCGACTTACTTCACTTGAAGTCACATTCGCGGTGTTCGCGGTATGTGCCATCGCCTGATCACGGAGACCTCGGAGTTCGGAGTAGCAGTCACCGAGCCCCTTCCGTTGTGGCAATCGCCGTCTGGAGCGTCCTAAGACAGTCTTGGCACGGTCGTCTCCACGCGTCTTCTAGATTTCCCGCGAATCTCTGTCCCTCGCTCGACCTCATATCCTGTACTGTCGATATGATCTCAAGCCAGACTTTGTCAGTGGACCCAAGGGGATGCTCGACGACACTACGCCGCTGTTGGAATCATTCACCATCACTCACTGGCTGAACTGTACCACGTCTAGGAGTACTTAACGGGAACAACTAATGGCCATCCTTTCTATTTCTGTCGCTATATCCAACCACACCCGTCTATCCACCCCAATCAACCTCAGTATTAGATGACCTCTCATGCTCAAAATTATAGCTATGTTTGGCAAGAGTCGCTTTATGCCTCGTTGTGAAGGGCTCAAGGAAGAGCGGAGGGTATGCCAATAGCTCGCCGTCCTATTCATGTATGCGTCCTCCACGGTCTCCTCACTCAGCATGGTTCTTCACTGTCCAGTAATTACCATCACCTGACGACGGCATTTGGTTTTAACTCGTCCAGTTTGGGCTTGCCAAGTTAAACTCACATCCCCCACTATGTGTTGGTCCATTCCTCGACAATCCCAACCCTTCAAGCAAATCATACCCCCTCCAGTCGCTCGCAGCGCCATGCTGAGCTTCACCGTCGGTTGGAGAACCTCAACTTCACCTGTAGCTATCATAATAAGCGTTTGCGAGCCCAACTCATGGCAGACCAAGAGCAGCAAGGTTCCTTGTCGGCAGACTTCGTCAGTCTGGCAGATCGCATAGTTCTGCCCATATACCATGCCACCAGTAGCCAAGGGATTGCGCAAAATAGATCGAAGCGATCGCGAGTCAAGCGCAATTGTGAGTGTACACGTCTGCACATGTACGTAATCACTTGTTAGATAGAGGTCTGTTATATTTCCAGAAATATAAAAGAAGACGGCCTACAACACTTGTTCGTTGAACGAGCCCTGTTTGAAATGAACGGACTTGAGGGAATACTGTCGGCACGAGTAGGAAGCTTAACAAGTGAATGATAGGGGCTGTGTCAACAGGTGTCAATGTTCAGTCTCCGATCAAGCCTGAATTGGCCGGCTGTGAACTCCGCGTGTTTCGACATTATACGATTCGTACTCCGTCACCTGGAGTTGAAGTTGCTCGCGATCCACGTCACAGGCTGAGAGGTGAGTACTTGAGTAGTTCTGTCGTGGTTATAGTGTCTTCGACTCACGGAGATTAAGTATTCTGGTGGTCCATCAACTGGGTGCAATGTGCAATCAACCTCCTGAAGATCCCGAATGTTGGGAATCTCTCGCAGTTGAAGACCAGTCCACTCTCATCTCGCTCTCACTCATGGAGTCGCAGCCATGGATACTCTCCAGGATAGTTCAATATGAGAGATACATTCGCGCGCTCAAGTCTGCATATAACAGGCACTCTCTGATAAATCGTCGTCTCCCACCGGAGGTCTTGATGGAGATCTTTGCGCGCGTTCGACCCACTTCATTCCACGAACTCAAGGTCATGCATGTGTGCCAAATGTGGCGACGTCTGACCATGAGAACACCTGAGTTTTGGGTCGACGTACTCGAGATCCCCGAAATCACGGCATCTCTACGTCACACGACATTCTCCAACGTCCTCCATGTGCAAGAGCAGTTCAGAATGATTCTCGCCCGGTCGGCTCCCTACCCAATCAAGCTTCCTCCTGTCATGCTCACCGACTACTTGATTCAGACGCTTTGTCCACATTTGCGTCGTGTCACATCGCTTGAGGTCATAGGGAGCTCACAACACATGCTCTGCGAAATGCTCAGTCGAGGCATGCCAATGCTGAAATCCTTACTCGTGCGCAATCCGCTTAAACCTACGGGCAGCGGCGAACAGACCGTTATGCCTTTCTCCTTTCCTCATGACAATGTGCTTCCACGTCTCCACGACCTGACACTACCGCTGGAGTTGATCAATGCAACAGGAAATCTACCCGTGAAAGCCCTTAAGTCTTTCAGCATCTCATCCTCGCAGATAGGCACGGCGGTAGCCCTTAGAGGCCTCTTTGAATTCCTCCGGGGGTGCTCGTCTTTGCAGCAATTCATCGTTCTGAAGAACATTCAGATCTATAAAGCCGCGGCCACTGTATTTTCCCATTCCTTCCCCCAAGTCCATCTCCCGCATCTATTGTCGCTCAACGCTGAGTTGAACCAAAGGGACGTCATCTCTGTCTTACTCCGACCGTTGATACTTCCCCCAACGGTTACTCTCAAAATGGTCGTGTTTCTAAGGAGAACTCACAACAACATTCCCGCTGCTCTCATCGCACACCCAGTATTGCTCGCAACCACTCACGTCGTGCTCGCCTTGACAGACCAACACACCCCAGTCGAAGTCACCTGTGCCGTGGGCCCGGAGGCTCTGCGCCTGTCTCTCACAATAATCGACAAATTCCTGGGGTCCTCGCCCATAACCGAGCGCGTGATTACCGACCTCGCCGCCTTCCTTTCCTCTCTGCCAAACATCACCGACCTGCACGTCAAGGCCGATAACCCAACGTGCTGCACCCAAGTTGGGATCCCCGCGCGGATGGAGGAACTCCTGCACTCCATGCCCAACCTCGTCCAACTGACGGTCCGCCTGAGAGGCGAGATGCCCAACGACATCTTCAACGCGTTGGGCGGCTGGTCCGAGCGTGGGGACCTGCCCTGCCCCGCGCTCAGACGGCTCTCGGTGGGCTGGACAATCCCGCACAGGACACCATACGAGGTGTTCGACCGCAGCTGCAAGCAGATACGGACGGTGCTTGCGGGGCGTGCGACGGAACTCGGCCGGCCGTTGGAACGGTTCCACTTTGCGTGCCTCAAGTACAAGCGGCTGGAGCCTGCTACGCGACAGCTCAAAACTGTGAAGGAAACGATGAGGCTCGTAAGGCAGTTCGGGGCATGTGCGAATAGGGTGCGGGGAATGGTGTATGAAGATCAGTAATCCCGACAGTAGAGTGGTCGAGGACATTTCTTGGAATCATGCGCGCGCACATAGACTCTGTTCGCATCGCCGACTGCCCATCGTGTCATGTTGAATGCTTTGTTGCCATCTGGAGACTCAACCACTATTATGATAGTCGGCACTGTCGTCGATGTCTTCGACACCAGTATAGTAGTAGGGTCTGTACACAACCTAAGTGCTCTTTCTTCGAGCGACTACACGCGAGGACATACGCCGATCATATAAGTCTGGGAAGCTGTCGAAGGACCGTTACGCGTCAGCGGCGATTTTTGAGGCTGGAACAACACCGACGGCTAGCGTCTTCCAAGTGCTGGGGTTATGACTCGACAACCACATCCAGGTGAGTCCTAGAACTTTGTCTGCATGGTCACCCGGGATTCTTGACGTCTGAGACGTCTATCAGGAGGACCATGACGCTGATGTCGCGCATTCTCTTCAGGGTAATTCTCACGCGGCCACCACATGTCGTGAGCGGTGCCTCATCGCTGCTGAACCTCCTCTCCTGACCTGCATGGTGGACTACATGAGTCACTTACCGCAGCTCTTGATGCTGACGGCGCCCGCATATGGACCCTTTGAACCCTGCAGCCACCGCATTGCGAAACATGCGAGTAGAGCGGATGGAATCATCGGCTGCTCGGCCGCACTTCAATTACCCGCCAGTGACGAGACTTGGGGGGCATACGGTTCTTGCTTCCACGGCAAAGATGTATCCTAGGACGTGCAGAATCACGGCGGATATTGGCGGGGCCGTAGCGACTAAAAGCGGCCACATCACATCGATGGTTTGTCCGCATTTATTACCTGTGAAATATACTTTGTTTGAGGCGACCGAGGTTGGCTTTTCTCTGCGATAACCATAGAACAACTTCAGGAAAGTGCGGCTCATGCCGCCTACACTGTATACTAGTGCGCGTCACCCGCAGTCAGCTGCAGAACCTTATCTCTCCGACGTGGCACGAAGAATGGAACACTCAGCGTCCTGTACAATTCTTCGAGCCTCGAGGTGTCCAAGTGCAGCTCGGCCTTCCAAGTGGAACTCTTCCTAGGATATCTGTGGGACGATCCGCACAACACTTTGCTATACCCACTCTCCTGGGAAGTCTGACTCCGTGAGTCGGACACTTTGAGGTTTCGGCGCGCAATGCGGACTATAAACGACGAGGAACGATCAGGATGAAGGATTACAGTAACGCACATTCGCACAACCACTCCTTTTATCTGCCGAACCCCGCATGTCGGCATCCATGCTATGTACTGATGCTCAATGGTACATCGTTCAGCAGTGCTCTGCCCTGTCAACCACGAGGGTATGGTATCCAGTTTCGAGTCGTTCGCTGCACGCCGGCGCCTCGAAGTGGTTGTTTGAGGTGTCGGTCCCGGACGGCGGACGCGTAACGCGTTTCCTCCCCTCAGATATCGGCCTCACCGTTTCTCTGCTTCTCCTATTGCTTCGCATCGGGGTGAGATTCACTCACCAGCCCTAGACTTGAGCACTCGAACTTTCCATCACAGGGTCCTCCTTCCACAAACGTAACCCTGAACAGCAATAGTCCATAGCCATGAGCAACATATATGGGCCCAACTGTTGTGATTGTTGGCCCGGTTGCGGAGTTTGAATTTTAAAAACCTATATCCGTTACCTCTTAACAAATATGCATGATCTGCTTTCTCTTGTGTTAACTCATCTCTTTTCCATCGTGCATCTCGCGACAGTCTCGTCGTCACTCCTCAAGGCCTCAGCGAGAGCGACAATGACAACTACTAGACCTATTTCAGACATCCTTTCTGAAACCTTCCCATCCTTCGACCATCGTACGAAGGTGGCGACACCTTTCGACGACGAGGCAAAGAGAGATGCGGAATTCCTGCGAAGTGAGTATATGCTATCAGAATAGGTGCCCCCGGGCTGCATATCTATCCCATGTCCTTGACGCGTGTTCTAGCGCTTAACGTGATGCTGCTCGAGCTCATCATTGACTTCCACGCCTGGTCCGCTGCCCGGCCGGCCTACGAGAGCGACAGAACGGCGGACACTTTGGAGAAGGAAGTGAACGCGATGTTGGAGGCAGAGAAGGAACAAGGCAGGTGTTCACCATCCCCATCATCACCGTCGTCCCGATCTCTTGTCGGCATGCGGACCTTAATATATGCAGCAGCATATAGTCCTCGACCGAGGAGGAATCTGACCATTCCTCTTGTAGAGAAGACGCGTCAGAGGTTGAACGACTTCATCACTCGGATCAAACTCGCGTTGGCTGCGCTCACTGGACTGGCGACTTAGCTCTCTGTGTGGTGACTTGGGTGGCTTGCCTGTCTTGCTTCTCTTGAAAATTATCTCTTTGAACTGTCTGTCGGCAGCTCCCTTCACGCGCTCGCACTTGAATCTACGTCTTCTCGAGAGACTAGCATTTACATCCTGTGGATGAGCGCTGCTGTTGCATTCCGTCCCGCCAGTTTTGGTCCATGTATATTATCCGCGTCATCTCTCCGGCGTCACCATAGCATATGTTACTGTTCTTGAGGTCGTCTCCGACGGTCTGTTCGGTATTGCTGTCAATGCTCATGAATATTGCACCTCCTGAAGCTGTCAGAAATGATGCTGTCGTGCCTAGGGCTACTCACCGAAGGTTGAAGGTGAAGGCAGAATGTGCGGGGAACATATACGGAATCCAGCCCGAGAGGACACTTGCAGATTAATCTACAAGCTCTGAAGATACAGTCATGCTATTACTGACGACGTGGGTATTCTAGGTTAGATTAAGTGATCGTAACGGTTCATAAACATAATGATACAGTCATGCTATCACTGACGACGTGGGTATTCTAAGTTAGATTAAGCGTTCGTAACGGTTCATAAACATAACTACTACCCATGTCCACATCAACAGGCGGATGTACTTAAACGAAGTGGTCCGAGCAGCAGCGTTCGGAAGGTCTCTATCAGACAGGAAGCCCACCTCACCAGTCACCAAAGGGAGCAACCGCTCGAAATCAGGCGTCCCCAAGCCCGTGACCTAGAAGCGACCGTCAGTTCCACTAGCAAGAGCAGTACGACTCAGAAACCGTGACCGCACTCACCGGATCCCATCCGACACCGGCACGAAACCCGTCCGTCCCGCATCCAGGGTTGCTCCCAGACGTGACATCCGCAAACGTGTCTGCAGCACCCGAGTACAGGAGCGGGTTCAAGAACCCGAGCGGCCGCCTCCCGGCCGCGAGCAGCCGGTCGTTGAGCAGCGCGACGATGCTCGCGAACACGGGGGCGGACGCGCTCGTCCCGTACGCGTGCGCGAACTCCCCCGCGAGGGCGTACATGTAGTTCACGCCCGCGAGGGACACGTCCGGGTAGGCACGCCCAGTCGCGTTGTACCGCCCGGTGTAGGTGTCACCCAGCGCGTTTGTGTAGCGGTCGACGGCGGGGAACTGGTAGGCAGGGCGGGGGAAGATGTTGGAGAACCCTCCGGAGGAGAATGGGGCTGCGACTTCGGGGTTGACGTCTTGCGTTGCGCCTACGGAAGTGACGCTGGAGAACGATCAAGCGTGAAGCGTGGATGCGCTGAGGTCGGTCTCTGGATATGATAGCGCGGAGTGAAAATGGTGCTTACTAGGGACAGGTCGACGGGAACGTCGGGACGAACGGCTTGTCCTCGCATTCTGCAGGGTCGCGGAGGAACCCACCTGCGACGCCATTATCGCCCGATGCGAAGATGACGGAGGTGCCCCGCGCGCCCAGCTGGGCGAACATGTTGCAGACCGTTCTGTGTCGCATCAGTCAGCATCAAGCCAGGAAGCGCAAACTTGAAGGCAGAGACTGCATGGCGGAATAGCGGACGGACGAGTGCTCACTGGGCAAGATGGGATCCAACATCGGATTCGGTGAAGATGTAGCTGGTCGACAACACGAAGGGGACTTCGTCCTGCGCGAGCAGGAAATTGAGGGTGTCCATGAGATCTTGCAAGGTGATTCCGCCCGTCCGGCTAGCGGTGGCGATGAATGTCGTCGGGACGTTAGTCGCCAGGCCCACGGTGTACTGGATGTCGACGCTCTACAAGCGACGGTCAGCAAACGAACTCGAGTGCGTCCCCACCTCCACAACACAAACCGCTTCATCTGTTCCGGGACCGTCGGCCGAAGCGCCGTCTATTGGAAGGAAGCTGTAGGTGGAATTAGACATGTCGGGCCTTAGTTTAGAGAGAAATGTCTGCAGATAGCCTTTGAGTGTGAGAGTCCATGAATTAGCCAAATGTGGCCCAGTACCTGGAGGTCGTCTTTGCTCGCTAGCTCTCCCCCGAAACCACTGACGTATAGACTGTTGTTCATAGCCGTAGCCGGCGTTGTCGGAATGTTATATAAGGCCTGTAGACATGCGGGAGTAGTCGTGTCTGCACACGACCCAGGTACGCCACTTCTCCTCTGAGGAGCTAACCGCCGATTCACGACGGTGGCAGATGTCCCCCGCTCCACCGGAGCAATGAACCTCGGGCTCCACGTTAGAGTTACTCCTTATCATGTACATGGGCTCGACTCACTGTGTTGTAGGGTAGACAATATTAATGTGATCGTGAAGGTATTCGGGAAGAGAGTACGAGAGCGTGCGCAACATGGTGGTGTTCGTATCTTCATGTATGTACATGGTGAAGTTCGCGCCTAGCAGAGCGTTTGCTTGCCCGACAGGCACTCGGACATTGAGCATGTCCCCAGACGCGGAACTCGCCACCGGAGTGACGCCGCGGCTTCTCAGCCAGCCGTTCACCGCCTGCACGCTCTCCGGTCTAGGCGCGACGAGTCTTTGAACCTGCAGGGAGGTTGAGCATCGCTCTTGCGAGGAAAGAACAGTCACTCACTTCAGCCTTCGAAAGGTGGCGTCCGTAATTAGTGCTGCTGGGATGGCTGACGTCCATCAACGCCGCATGAAGTCCGCTAACATTGACCTGGGGTAGTGCTAGCGTGAGCTGCACCAGCTCGTCAGGGAGCAGCGCATACCCGCGAGGTTTGAACCCTGCCGGAACGCCACTGAGTTCGCTCCGCACTACCAACCTGCCATTCTGGAAGCTTGGGACGGCCTGCGACGCTGGGAGGAGCGAAAGGATGAGCAGACATGCCGCACTGAGCATGAGGGCGGGAGTAAACTGACGTCGACTGCGGAGAGGGGAGAGACGCCACCACCCTCGGTGTGTATATACTATTTACATGGGTGGCGCGGCGAAGCGGAAGGTAAGGAGAGTGAGTACAAGCGACCGACTTTCATCGTAATGCATGCTTGAAGGAATGCGGCAGTCGAATGCCGCGATGTGGATGATCGACGAGCGCCTAATCTCAGTCACTAAGCGTGGCGCTTCGGACGCTGCGCCGACTATAGACCGGGGAGCACTCACAGGCCGGGCATTCCTACCGTGCATGAAACTTATTCTTGTTATTTATGGCTGTGCTAGTATGCTACCGCACCTGGTCGATTCGTGGCAACATACAGGGGGACAGCGGCACCTTGAAGTTTGGAGCACAGTGACACTAGTAGTACCTAAAGAGAAAGGGTGGCGCTAGTGCACAGCTAGTATTGTCAAGCCCTAGTGAAGATAACACGTAGTCCCAATGATTCATTCAACCGACTCTTCAACGTTGAACGTTGACTGATAAATGCGTCCGCTTGTCGTCAATTTGTATATATGTTGACGCTGAAGTGACATCCTTCGAGAGGACATGCTTTGATCAAGTCGGAATAGAAGATACTCACGAAGCAGTACACAAGCCTTCCAGGTTCGTTAACAGCCTTCTCGGAGTAGATGTTGCTACGATGCATGGAACTGAAGAGTCTCACCAAAAATGCCGCTTTGCACAGTGGTCGTGCTTCAAGAAAGTGCTTCAACTTGAAGAATCGGTGCGACATATCCAGATGTGATAAGAATCAGTTCGATCGGCTGCCATGTAGCAAAAAACTGAGACGATAATATTACCTCTCATATACTTCCCATCCACCCCGACCATAGTGGTCGCGTTGGGGTTGGAGGTCATCGATTGATATCTACTTTCACGATGATGGTTAGAGGTCAGCAAGCATCTCAACAAAGGATCACAACAAGGAGCAACCTTGGCGTGTCATTCAATTATCGCGCAGTCCAGAGGATAACCGGATGATGATGAGGTTACACATATTGCTATCTAGCAGGCAACAATGCGCACTTCTGCAAGTAGCCCCACTACTACCTCGATCTAGTCTGAAGAATACAGGATGTGATAACACATCATCGTGTTGAGTTGTAAAGGGAGAGTAAGCGTTCAACACGAAGTAATCTCCGCATTACTTGAAATACTACTTGGCGGCTCTGACATTGGCTGGTTGAAACCAGTACAACCCACTGGCAGTGGGCAAGAAGATCGGAAGCGCCCAGAGGGTTACGAGGTTCAAGTTGGAGGAATCTGCTGTAGGCAAACATTCATAGAATGGTTCCATCCACTAGCTCTTCTTCACTCACGGTGCTGAGTATTCAATGCTCGACAACCCCAATCCACGCGTCATACCATCATTACTATAGTACATAAGCTTGGGGGAGTCGGACCGCAACGCCAACGCGCTCTTCGGCCCAGGACTCACGCGTTCCCTTCCTTTCCACATTCAGACTTGCTTCTGTCTACGTACCGGACTTGGCAAGCGCTCGAACTCTCAATCACAGCAAGTCTTCTTCCTCTCGCGATCTCGTCTGAGTTCAAACTACCTAACCAGCGACAGTCAGCGCATGGTCACAGGGCCACTTATTAGGATGCAATAGCTACAGTGTCCGGACAAAGATGTATACAAGAAGGACCCACATTGACTTCCGACTCCGAAGGAGAAGTGACCGCGGCCGCCAGGCGCTGACCGATTCGCGCGAACTTCGACCAGTGCACAGCAAAGAAACCATTCGCACAAGTACAGTTTGTACCGCTTCGTACCGCATTCTGACGGTGGCGATGCGCATTAGCACTCATTGGCTCACCTGGGGGGATTCAGTACTATCTGCTCTGGCAGTACGAGCATGTGGTTCCTACGTCTCGGGCCTCAGGCCCCAGACCTCAGCACTCAATTTTCAGGTTGCGCAGTCGTCGCCGCCGGGCTCGTATATGTGCGTACGCGTGTTATGCGTTTCGGATTACCCGGCAGGATCGCCGTCGCCGTGCATGAGTATCCCCGCGCTGTCACGGTCTCAGTCATGTCCCAGCCTTGGCATGGGCAACCTTCACGCGCAAACCTCACCGCCTCCAAGCCCCGAACCAATTCTCTCGCACAGGATCGCTCCCCCTCAGTGCCAGTGCCATGCCAGTCTCAGTGTCGGCGTCAGTGCTGACACAGTTCAGGTTGGGATGGTTGGTACGCACTGGATATCGATATATATGTAGACCCGGGATGCGATGCGTGGGGTGGGGCAGTGGAGGCGTCTGGGGAATAGTGAGCTGGATTGTACCTCGAAACTCGTACGTCCGGTGCCGGTGTCCGACGTCTCAGAGATGGATTTCCTGCCGCTGGCGCGATGGAATAGTGACACTCCAGTATGGTCTACAGGTGGATATCTGAAGCTTTGAAAGGGTATAGACGACGCACCTTCGGGGATTGACGTGGGAGGGGGGAGTGGGTAGGCCACAGAGGCTCTCGATATCGCCCGCAAGGATTGATAACTCACGAAACTCAGAATGCTCGTCGGGCCCGTCGCAACCGCCCTGCTGTGTCCCGAATCCAGAGTTCGTGCGCGAGCAACCTGCAGCTTGCAAGGTTCTTGTAGAAAGGAAAAAGAGGCCTGGGTGAGAGCCCGTTCCATTATCCGTGACCGGGTATAATCTAACGAACAGGACAGATGATGGTATAAGGTAGTGAGTAGCGCGGACCTGTCTACGGATACGGCTGTTGATGGATACATGTGTGTCTGTGCCTGCCTGTGTCTGCGGTGTCGCTGCGGGGGTAGCAGGTACCCTGTCGGAATCCTAGGACCGCGGCGGATGGGTACGAGTTCGTGAGTCGTTCGTGCCTCGTGATCATCTTCATCGCATTTCTCGTCCGCGTCAGCGGCGTTCTTCTCTCCTTCGTCATTCGTAATGTCATCCGGATCATCCGCGCGCCCCGAGGCGTGCCAGAAGGCGGTCGTCCAGCTCAGGCTAATCGTACAGCAGCAGTACCACCACCACCACCACTCACCGCCGCCTTCTTCCCCATCTGCCCCACGGCACCCGGACGCACCAGCGGCCCTTGACTTGCACACACCCCGCGTGTGCACGCCTTCCCCAACCTCATTGCTCAAGCTCCAAGCGCCAAGCGCCAAGGCTTCAAGCACTCTCTGCGGCATCGTACGCCTCGCTTTCGCTCTCCGGTTGCCGCCAACAGGGCACGGCGCTGGCGATGCGCTCGCCGCACCGACGCCAGGGGAGACTCGCGATGACGACGAGGACGGCGAGCGCGGCAAGGACGTACGCGCGCGGGAGCGCGAAGGTCAGCGCGACGCCCTGGTGGTCGTCTTCGCTCGAGTCCGGGAGGAATGCGGTCTAGGGAGGATACGGGGTGTCAGCGTGTGGACGCGCGAGAGAAGGGGAGGCACGGGGGCTTACTGCATCGTCGCAGCTGCGGACACAGGTGGTTTGATGGCGCGTGAGGAGCGCGAGGGCGGAGAGTGCGGCGGCTGCGCAGCATGCGAGCGACATGCCGGCGATGGGGCGGGACGCGCCGGGCACGAGGAAGAAGAGAAGGTTGACACTGCGAGGAAGTGTTCGGTCAGAACGTGTTGGCAAGGTCGGGAAGAAGGAGGTGGAGGTGGAGGAGGGGACGCGGCTCACATTGACATGCCTAGCGACTGTCGGTGGCGCAACAGAAATCAGAAAATTGTTAGCAACGCGGCGCGCGCGTGTGCACGCGAGGCGCAGGGACGTACCCAAGTGAGATGCTGTCGCCACTCGTTCTGTGCGCTGGTGAGGAAGTCCCGCCAGATGTGGACGTAGACGAGCTGGTCAACCCAGGTGCGCTCGAGCTGCTCGACGTAGACTTTTGGAACGCCAAGGAGTGCGCGCGAGGCGGCGGAGAAGAGCATGCTTCGCTGCGAGTCTGGACTGAGGTCGAGGATCTTCTGTGTCCGATCGAGCCGCGTGCGTTCCTGGGCGTAATGAATCTGCTCGCGGTGGCGGGCTGCGGCGAGGAGT
>KN050142.1:30146-50385 GCA_000743315.1 Lignosus rhinocerotis TM02
TACTTGATGAAGAATTCGGACGAAGTGTTTGCACTGCTGGGCATCGTAAGGGAAAGTGGAGCCCTGCGATGTCCTCTGATCGGCCTCGCCGTGTATGAAGATTGGGATCAGCTCATCGAGAGCGAGGTGCAGGGCATCAATGCGGTGCGAGGGAAAGTACTCCACATGCACCCAGTATAGATCCTCGAGTGCGTACCCTGTATACACGTCAGCGAAAGAAGCTCAGTTTGTCCGGGATTGCATGGACACGCACGGAGATGGGTTTCGGAAATCACGGAGACGATGTTGAGATCATCCGTATTGACAGGTTCCAGCCAGGAGAGAGCATGGGAGGCATGATCGGCGAGATAGTAGTCACAGCCAGTCTCATCGTCGCGCAGGCTCAGATATAGCTCAGCAGAGTCAGGGAGAGTGATGCTCTTCGCTTCGAGAATCTTGGCCACGACTGCGGTGAAGTAGAGTATCTTCTCCCATACGGAGTGGGTATACATGTACGCGTCGGTCACGACCCGTACCGGACCTGTCTCACAAGCAAAGTAGAGCTGTCCCTCGGGCTGGACATGCGGAGACCATCCCTCAGGAAGGTACCGTGGCCTTAGCATGGTTGGTGAGCCACATTCCCCCACTCGTAACGGCTCTAAGTTGCTCACTGAGACTCCCTCGCGTAGCAGAATAGACCAGGCTGGATGAGTATGCTCTCGGGCACAGAGCGACTGGGGCATGGTTAGTGGTGGATATGTAGGCGTCGGGTGGATAACGGACCTCTTCTTTGTCTCATACCGCTTGGAGAACGTGGGCGTAGTGGGATAGAGGCAAGCAGCCTGTAACTTTTCTGAAACAGCAAGGTCGAGCTTGGGTGAGGCCATGTGGTACTAGAGCGGAGAGGAGACGAGGGAGGATGATGTCCCCGTCAAGGAGGGTGGTGGGGATTATATAGAATTCAACAAGGTTCGCCGAAGCATGGGCCGTTGTGTCGAATAAGCGCGGAAGGAGCCGGTCGCCAACTTGGAGTACCCGCCGGAACCACAGGTAAGTGCATCTTCCTATTCTTTGCAGGCCAAAAAAAATATCTGGATGTCACAGGATGGAGCGCGTGAGCGACAGGAGGCAGAGCATGTAAAGTCGTGGGGAAGAACGAAGATGGGTGCTAGTATGTACCGCTTTCGTTACATTTCAGCGCCTTCAACTGCGCCGTCGCATCGCCTCAGTCGGGGAGCGTATCCAACTGCCCTGGTCTTTCAACGAACAGCCTCTCTAGTCGGCGAGCGTATCCAACTGCCCTAGTCTTTCAACGAACAGCCTCTCCTTGGCCTGAGATAGTGGTCCCTATCATCTGTACAGCGTACATCGTCAGGTCCTCGGTCCTGTATGGCTTTTCTATCATCTGTACAGCGCACATCGTCAAGTCCTCGGTCCTGTATGGCTTTGTAGACGCTCAAAGAGTGATGCTCCGGCATAGACCGGCAGCGAGGAAGGTTACAATTTGTACTAATCTCGACTATTACGATGATTTTAACGAGATTCAATGACGATAAGCTCGTGTTCACTGTCGACACCACAGCGCTAAGATTGCTACAGCAATAGCCCAACGCTCCAGAGGGTTCCCCGCTGGCCTCGCCATCTGCGACCTCGGACAGCGGCTTATAATTCCACCTTCCCCAGGCTTTGCTCGAGAACATCACCTCATCTAGTCCACTCCAGCGATGTCTACGCCCACAGATGACACAAAACCCGACGACCAATCAGAGCATCAACCGAGGTCAGTCACCGCGCAGTCAACTACAATGCCACGCATGCATCGCTCACAGAAGGCCACGCGCCGTGTCATGCGCCGTACCCTCCCGTCTCCCAGTGCACATGCGGAGGAAGCCCCGAGCGATGAACAGCCCCCCGCAACTCCCTCTGGCACGGACGTCAATGTTCCGATAGAGGCGACCCCCACCGTTCCTAAGCCCGTCGAGTGAGCAATCAGACCATACCTCCGTTTCATCCGGCGCAGGGAATTCTGACATTGTACTGGCATATCCGACTCGGAATCTCGCTCGCTGTCATTTGCCGGCAGCTCTCCCCCTGTCTCGCCTACCAGGTAAGTGAGCCTATGCTGCGTCCAACCCCATACCACGTCCATCCACCCTGCCCTCGCTCACACCTATCGGTCCCCACAACTTCTTTGCGACCCCATGAGCCTATCGTCATGCCTATCTTGAGTTCCGATCCTGTGTTCCGCTCACGCCCTACACCCAGCGACGAAGACACCGATTTTATCCCCAGGGGCAAAACTACCCAGACTGCCGTCGGAGGAGGCAAGAAGGGTGTCGGCGCTCGCCCACGCTAGGAGCTGAATCTGTAAGGGGAGCTCGGTCTCTGAGGCTTTGTAGTCTAGGATGCGATCGGGATCGGATATGGCGCGACTGAGAAGATCCATATCGGTCTCTCACACTGTCACTTGTCTCAATTGTCTACTCAAGTACTATCTTGCTTGGAACCAGAATCTGCAGAATCTGAAACTCGACACTTAAAAAACTCACCATTTTTCTTGCTATCACGACCGTGGTCTGTTACCAGTTTGCTCTTCTCGACGCTCAGCTGCAGTCTGTGATCACGCATCATCAACATGCGTACATCAATCTCGAACTTCAGCGAATCAACCTCCAGCTAGAAAATCTGTCAAAGACCTCTCTCCTCGTCTATAGCTAGAGACTCCGCGACTGATGCTGATGATGTCGGACTACGACCACATTCAGTGCTTTGGCGGTGTGCTGATTGCCAATAATCCTTCCTAGACAGCACCTCGGCTCGTGACAGGAAGCTGCATGCCGTCACAAGCGAACGATGAAGACCCGGTGCCATTTCTTGCTATTTATGGAGAACCTTGTGCCACGATTGTCTCTGCTGTGGATCCTTGTAGGACGCTACTACACCCATTGCCACTGCCACAATTCAGTGTCGAGACTGTTCTCGATGGACCCCTCAAACCACAGTAGGTTGGAATATAAACAGTGTATGCATCATCCTAGTAGGAGAGCCGTCGCGGCTTTGGCAACGCCAAATAAAGAACAATTACGAAGCTGGACCCCTTCCTTACCAGATGTATTGCTCACACTCGCCGATCCGAGTGGTTCACCTGTCCTGCCATCTCACTGTCCTCGGGGGAAGACGCACAGTCACACGTGTTGAATGCCATTGGTGCCCCTAGCACATCTCCCCATCATGGATAGATCAGGCTAAATCCATCCATCCTTCCTCACACGATCATCTAGGAAACACAGGCAACGGATGTACGCCCCCTCATGTGCATGCCAAGTACGCTGTTGAGTTCGCGCGACTCGGATGATTGCTGTCCACTGATCGATGCATCCGTTGGCGTTCGCTCTATTGGCTCCATCATGAGTTTGCGCATCTCCTCACTGCCCATCCGTATGCACTCCCAAGTTCCGAGCTCAGATGGGTGGCATGCCAGCTAGATCGCAAGGAATCCCGCGCCCGTATCCTAGGCATCTGCCCGTCCCGCTGTTCTCTTCTTTACAGATGTGTGAACAGCGAGCGGCGGCGCTGTGCGAAGCTCGAGTCACTGGCTGCCTTGGAACAGGTTGACTGCACCCCTCGACTTCTTGCGACGCCAATCATGATACTCCGCCGGCGGTGCTGCCCCCCGTTCTTCCGACCACTCAGGTTCAAGGGCCTAAGTATGTACTGCATGACGTGAGTAGTAGGATTGTGCGTGCACCGGAGGTGACTGCAGCCCTCGACTTCTTGCGCCGCCAATCATGATACTCCGCCGGCGGTGCTGCCCCCCGTTCTTCCTACCACTCAGGTTCAAAGTAGGATTGTGCGTGCACCGGGATGATTGTATGTGCATGCACCATGTCATATCACGCCGGAGATCCCACCCTGCCGGGATACCCGAGCTTCACGGCAAGGCAACTTCGCGTAGATGCCCTTTTGATAGCATGTGTCCCCAGGGGTGTATGAAGTTCTTGGCGACATTTTCCGCAGTCAACCTATGCACCTGTGCTTCTGTGTTCCTTCAGGGTGTATGAGGTTCTTGGCGACATTGTCCGCCAGAAGTCCCAGTCAACCTATGCACCTGTGCCTTCTGTGTTCCTTCTGGTTGGGAGCTGTGCCTATGCTAGGACCCAACGGATGATGTTATAGATACGCGCTAACAGTGAACACCGGAGCAATGCGCATTGCACACTCACTGAACAGTTAGGAGTCTTCGAATCCTAGCCTGGTGTCGAGTTGAGTGCCAGATGCGCAGGGATCGCATCAACACACGTGAACTTGAAGCTTGAAGCTGAAGTCCTTGTGACATCTACGAACAGAAGGCGCTTGCAGATGAATCACAGAAGCGCTCTGTACATACTAGTTGCCTTTTTCGGATGAATATACATATATGGTGGCCCGTGGCAGCCTGAGTGAGACTAGTAGTAGTACCACTACTGGTAACAGTGATAGCACAGCGGCGTGCTGGCCGGGATTTGCAGAATCGCAAACTGCATTTCGCCACAACAATCGTTCTGTCCATTCGGACACCTCGGATGAATATACATATAAGTATGGTAGCCCGCAGCCTGCATTTCGCCACAACGATCGTTCTGTCCATTCGGACACATATGTGGTAGTACTATACTAGAGCGTATGCAGCACCCTCCGTAGCGCCCACTGGGCCCAGGGTGTACTACATACTTAGGGTATCCGGGGCACAAGAACCAGCCGCGCGGGCGAGTATTCTCACGCAGACTTCCCTCGGCGACTTACTCTATGACATGCTGTGATCCTGCCCAGGAACTCCCTAAGTTCCATGTTCACCGAGGCCCAAAAGCGTCTCTGCATCCCGAGACACAACCCTCTGCGTGGGAATTGGCAGAGAATGATCACTTGAAGCGCGAGGTGTTGAACCACCCAGAACCAGCGCCGTGACGGTGTCAAAATAGTCACCCATACTGTTGTCTCAGCTTCCCAAGCTGCTGTCCACCTTCTTAAATGCTCAGGGTTCACGTCCATTTAACGTGCTGCTGGTCGACCCACAAAAGTCCTTCCAACGCCACTTATCATCCAAAATCCTGGGCGGCGGTCAGCCTCGAACGGCCCAAAGCTCACGACATGTCACGGGCTTTCCTGCAATTGAACAAGTAGTCGCCGAACCCTATCGAGAGGAAGAAAAGCGAGTTTGTACCATACATTGCACCATCTTCATCCCACCCACAGCAGGGTCCACCTCTCCCATAGGAATTGGAGTACACCGCATGCCACCGACGGCCTCAGAAGCCCTCCCCAATGTCAGGCCCGTCCTCGTCCAGGTCCCCGCCCTCCTGGATCTCCTTCGCGAGTTCCTTTTCGCGCTCCCTGGCGCCTTCTGCGGCCGCCAGCTCCTTGCGGTGCGCATTTAAGGGGTATCGCATGGCCTAGTTGAGGGGGAGAAACGTGAGCCGAATGGTTCCAAGATTTCGCGCAGCACTGGTATGTGGACAGAAAAGGACGAAGAGCTACTCGGGGAAGGCATGGGAAGTGAAAGGACCCGAGATTGCTGGAGGGAGAGAGGTGTGGGCCCATTGACAAGCTTCTCTGCTACTTGGCATAGATCGCATGTTCCACGGCTCATTGAAGAGACGCACAACGTGATCAAGGGACAGTGGTCACATCGTAGAAGCTGTCAAGGAGGTGGACATGATGCGGGCGACTTTTCCAGTGGCAAAGGTGCAAGATTTCTCCCTGCGACATGGACCGCATTCATGTCCTACGCTCTTCCTCGGGGCACTTTGGACATTGGCAAAAAGCGATTCCCGATGTCAACGGAATTGCTGCAGTCTTTATGCCTCAAACGCCCAAAACGAAATGAAGGTCTAAAATAGAGAATCACTGAACCGTATAGATGGATTATGCGGTGCAGTGGCACCTTCATGACGAGGATGCATGCAGTTCATTGGACAATATGAACGTCCATATGAGCTGCAACGCTTCCTCGAACCACGGCGGTTCACCAACCCTCAGAACGCAAACCACAATCACCGGACGCATGCTACACGCAGTGCGGTTCACACGTGCGGTGTATCACGCTTAACGCAAAGCCACGAATGGAAATCGAAGGAATACAGATATGGGAGCAACCACGCACCTTCACGCTCTGGTTGTGCAACTCTAGACAGTACGAGATACGACGGGAGAACACGTCGCAGACTTCGGGCCCATACCCGCTCTTCTGCCCGCCGCATTCCATCCATCCCTTCTCGTGCACGATACGTCCCTCGATAACACCGTCCCGGATCGCCTTCCCGACGATGTACTCGGCATCCTCTTCCGAGTCAAGGTGCAACTTGACACAGATGTCCCGAAGCGAGATCCGAGAGTAGGACAGAGAGAGTCGTCTGATGCCGGTCTTGATCACATTCTGCCTGAGGCGCACGATGAGCGTGTAAGTCTTGTCTGATTCGAACTGGGCGGCGTAGCGCGAAAGCGTGCTCTGGAACTGTGAAAGCGATCCATTTCGGACCGCTGGGATATTTGGGTCATGTCAGTGCGCGATTAAGTATGGTCCGACATATGGTCCAAGTGATAATCACCCTTGACAATCTCGAAGTACCCGGCAAGTGCCTTTTCAAGGACCGGGTGCCTAAAGAGACTTCGTTCGGGTATGTCACCCATGAGGAGCTCCACAACTATTGAAAGTTTGTGCACTGCCTGGTAGAATCCGGGCGCAGTCTTTGCCGGAGGTGCGCGACGGATCGCCTGCTGCAAGTTCGTGTGCGCTGCCGTATAGTTGAGCTGGACCGCCTTGATACGACCAAGATAGTAGTGGTAGCGGGCATGCTGCGGGTTACCGGCCGCGGTAGGGAAGGAAGTCTTCGAGACGAGTTTGTCGGCTTGGTCGTACAGGCTGTATTGGAGGTAGCTGCGTAGGATCCGATTGATGAGCGAAGCCTCGGTCTCGTCATCGTGGCGGAGCGCCGCTGTGCGCTGTGCAGCCAAGAACAATCTGCGGGGATGAGTACCCGTCAGCACTGGATGCTACAAAACGAAGGATTGGCACGAGGTTCTACGTACGGGCGTGCGTCCGCAAGGTTTCCCCCAAGTTCGTATGTCCTCTCGACTGCGTACCAGATCTTGGCGGCAATGGGGTCCATACTTCGGCGATTAAGAGCTTGCATCTTCTCCACGGTCTCGTGCGCAAGCTTGGTAGCATTGGGATAGTTGGCGGGCACCGTTAGGAGGTGGTGCAAGATGAGAAGGCGGAGGTAGATGTCAACTTCTGGAAGAGGTTCCGCCGGGGTTTGTTTGGAGGGTGCGGCGTCGACGTCCATTGACTGCTCTGCAGACCGTTCAGGGAGCCACGAGAGTAATGACTTCTTGGTCGACGAGTCTGCGGTACAAATTAGTCCACATAAATTATTCACTGCACGCCGCAACACTACACCCAAACGGCGCAGAGTACATACCGGTGGTGTAGATCTCTTGGATGGCATCCTGCAACACCTTATCGTCCAGCTTTTTCCTCAGATGTGCCAAGGACCTGAGAACGCGATGTGTGAAGCGCGGTTCGAGTGTCGAGACAGCCCTTTCGATGAGCACGACATTGGCCTTGATCTCAGCCACCGGCGTGAGCGGTACTGCCTTCTTCTCCTCGACGGCCGCTTTCTCATCTTTCTTCTCCTCCTTCTTATCCTCGACGGGCTTCATCTCAATGTCTGCCATTGCGGTTAGTAAATGTGATGGGAGGAGGAGGATAATGTGTGCAGAAAGCAAGGCGCGCGAGGATGACGCGTACGCGTCGCGTCTTCTCGGTCTGATCGGGTAACCATTTATCGCTGCTTACTTACTCCCTTATGAACGTTTCTTATCGGAAGGTGCCGGTTATAATCCATGTTAGAACTCCGATAGCTCTACGAAGTTACACTCGTCCTCGTCTCAGTCAATTTACCTCTGTTTAAGCCACTACCCGTTCTCTATGTCGTTCTTGGCTCGCATCTTCCGGAGGTTTAGAAACCCAGTAGGTCGAGAGCCCGGATGTACACGCAGAAGAGCTTACGGAACTGGTTAGACCGGCCTCGTTGGGAGGGATTTAGAAGGTACGCAGTTCAGGTATCTCAGTGGTATGTGATGTCGCTCCATGGCTTCACAAGGCAACAGGTTCTTTGAGTACCCAAGCGTATCAGATGGTACTGCTCATAACTACATCTACTGGTGTACAATAGTTCGGCTCAAACACGTCCAGACCCCCGTCGCACGAAACGTGTTGTGAAGTATGCACAAGGAACGGATATGTTAGACTACGTGTCTGGACATCGAAGACTGGCAGGCGCGTCTTCCGAATAAACACGTAAACAATGTGAAGCTTTCTCTGATCTGTGGAACAGTGCAGTGGACGGCTTGGATGACGCACACGCGCACTCATCCCCCGACGCTCGAGGTAACACCGAATACCTCTGCCTCCGTTCAGCGTCCGTTAACCGTCCATAGGAGCTCCAAGCGGATCTGGAACGCCAGAGACGCATTCAGCTGAACGTAGCCATGATTGAAGCACGCGAACAGGAGCAGGCAGCGCAGATCGCGGCGTCTGGACAGGCGACCGCGCCTCATCTTGTCGCTCCTTCAACATCGTCGAGACAAAATAACGGTGACCTTGGCGCAGAAAGTACAGCCGAACCACCTGTCACGACAGCCCGGTCTGCCCGGACGACCGCACAAAGTTCGCAGACAGATGAACATCCCCTTTCGCCCTGGAAGCCGCCTCCACCAGACGAGCCTCATAGCTGGACACCTCGTGTCTCTATCCGCCGGGGTGGCTGAGCTTCTTCAGTATCATATGTAACGGGGGTATGGTCTTTGTCGCCTGTTTCTTCCTTTCCTTCATGTAGAGACTCATGGTAGTGTTATTCAACTTACGATTGTTCGACTCGATATGCAATAATGGTATACAATTTGAATCATTCTACTCGTCTGTTCAAGATACTTAGATAATCAGTGAGAGAACATCATTTTGCTAACTGGTTTTGTCCGCCCAAGTACTTAGGTGGGCGCGTGCTGTCAAAGGTTGCCTCATGACACGAACCTCGCCTATGTACGCATGTGCTCGCTCCTTCTATGCGGACGTTCTGACGACGCTCGTATTGATTCGTTTTGCGCGACCTCTAACCTCACTGCTCCTCATGCTCTGAGACGGCTATGTCTGTTGTATCGGCCCTGCGTTCCGTTCTGGTGCTTCTCGCGTCTCTCAGACACTGGAAGGGTCCCCTCAAGCGTCTTCTACTTGTGTGGCACTATATCAAGCGACGCCTATGGTCACGGCGTCTGGGAAGAGAGGGCGGGGAGGATGGAGGCACGGGCGGTGTAGGAGGAGGCAGCATTTGGTTGAGGAAGGAAGGTGTAACATCGAGCAACGGCAGTCTGGTCTGGAGGCAGAATACAAGCCCCTCTGCTTCCAATAGCAATGTCGAGGTTGTCACAGTCTGCGAAAGCCGGCGGCCTCTGTCTGCGTTGGAGCTGCATCTGAATCATCCGCATCCCCAGTTCTTGCAGCCCGGTGACATTCCAACGCGCCCCGCCTCAATGGTCATCCCCGGTCAGTCTCCAGTCCATAGCACCACGGACATGTTACATCCATACTCCTACACCCACTCAAACAACTCAAAGTCATCCAACGTCTCCATCAGTGTTCAATCCACGGGCGAGCCACATCGCGGGAGGCACCTGGAAGTCGCACGCCCGAGGCCAGATGCACGCCCCACCTCGCGCGCCGCAGCGCGTGGAATAACACGAGTGGCATCGAGAGCGCCCTCTCGCGCGACGTCGTGTTCGCGATCCAGGGCAGCATCGCGCACCCCTCGTCGCTCGGTCATCGACCTCCCGAATGCCCATCGATCCCCGGCGACACCAACCGTTGGGACTCCAGGGACCCACCACAGTGTAGCCCTTCCGAACAGCAGTGTTGCGCAGCCTACCCCCGAGACCGTGCCCTCGATCTCTTTACCTTGCGCACCCTGCGAAGAAGCCATATACCCGGTTCTTGCGATACCACGATACGATAATTACCCTACAATCTCTCCGGACCCGGGAGATTGGTCTGTCATGCCCGTTACGACGCAGTTTCCAATGTGAGTAGCGATCACTTTTTTTGTCAAAGTCTACCCACTGCATCCGTCATGAGGGGGGTACCCCTCGGTGTGGTGTGTGGTGACTATGCATGTTATTACAAGCCGAGGTCTCCATCGGCCTTTGGGCCGTTCAAAGACTGCCGATGATGACGTTTCTATCCCAACGAGAGCTAGAGCTAACATAGTTCTGCCAGAGAGAATGTGCCCCCGGAGTGGATAGCTTGTACGCACCCGGAAGGTCGCCTGTATTTTTACCACCCTGGGAGAGTGAGTATGAACAGGATGCGGGCTGTTCCTAAGATGCTGAACGCGATCATTATCAACAGCGAACATACACAGATTGCGATGTACGCGATATCAAAGCCTTGGCTACGCTTGAAGCCTTTGCGAGACAAGTTGACACAATGGTTCGCGAACAAGAACTTACTTTACCTGAGAATCACGAGCTGGTGCTCTGCTTGGAGAAGCGGCGGTCGTCGGAAGCCCTCAATTGGATTTACTACTTTGTGGATCACGCGACCCGTTCGCTCTTTTGGATTCAAAAGTGTCACCCGGTGGATGAACTTGAAATCAACGACGTAGCTGCGCTTAAAACACCGTACGATATTAGTATGTGGCCCGATATTTCATGATTGCCCCCCAGCTCAAGTACTCATTCCTGGACTAGAGTATGAAATTGAGGCAAAATACTGGTATGCGATAGTGATCTCATCTAAAACCGAACACTGAACCGGATGACTAGGCAACATATTGAGATGTATCCTTATGGCCATGTGATTCCGGAGGATGTTTATCAAGAACTTAATGGCATGCTAGTATTCGCGTGTGTGGGTAAGTGGTTGCGTTGAGTCTAGGAGCTTATGTTATACAATATGACTAGATGTCACTACCTCAATGACGACGACGATAACGTACCGTTCGGATGATGTTCATCGGATGATTGGCCTTGTCAAGGCCGCGAAAGGTGATTAGCTGCCACGACTGCGCGAATCCCATGTTGACCACGAGAATGTTAGCTGTCGACAAAACAGACTATGCGACTGTGGTGGTGGGTATGTATCTCAGTACACATGTGACTGGTAGCATGGCTAATTTTCACATCCAGGAAGACTCATGAATATCTGGAGTGAGTGATATGTCATCATCATGTGATATCTTAGTGGGTGCTGAATAATGACAGCCCACCATCGCTTCTTGAACTTCCATGGGCAGCCACACGCACGACTCGGACGAGATCAGAGCGTCTACAACACAACCAAAGCTCATCGCTCGCCTTTGATCAGAATCCTTGCGCCGTTTTTCTGGAACGCTCCGGAAGTCCACCTGCGAGGGCTCGAGAGAATCTGGATCGACGGCATAATCTCAATTATCCCCTGGTCCGGATTTATCGGGAAGCTGCAGAACGAGTGGCAGGAGTTCGTCCTCTATGTGAGTTTTTTGAGACCCGATGCACGTCTTACTCTAACACTCGTGCAGGCCACGGTGTTGCTAAATGCAAACGTTGCATTCCTCGCGATTCCGAGCGTGGACACCGGCAACGGCGACATTACTGCTGCGCAGATCAGCAGCTACCTGTCCATCGTAACCAGCGTCGGAAGCATCTTGCTCGGGCTGTTGCTCGTCCGCCAGCACCGCGTCAAGTCCAAGGACACGGCGGAAGATGCTGTGAGCTTGGATCGCGTTCCTCAAGGATAGTGAACTGATCAGATACAGTGCAACTTCCTGAACTCGCGCAAGCATGCGACACTTGGTATTGAGACACTCGCTATCATCTACAGCTTGCCATATGCGTTGCTCATGTGGGGGTGCGTGTATGGCTCTGTCCATGCCTAGGCTCATACTCATTGGTGCCCAGGATGGTGACATTCCTACTCGCCTTCTCGTTCGAGTGCTTCGGCTCACACGACAAAGTGGCCCTGTTCGCGACCGGAGCGGCATGGATCGCCGTCGCGCTCCTCGTCTGCTGGACGATCATCACCGGGTGGGAGAGCGGCGATACGTCGATGTGGGAAGCGTCCAAGCAGCTCTGGGACCGTCTCTTCCCAGAGCGTACTGATACGGCAAATATGAATGCAGAAGATGTGCATAGCACCATCGGAGCTAGCACAATGAAGAGGGGCAAATGGTGGACGCGCGTGCTCTCGCCACAGGGGTTCCCGCACTCAGGCGATCCGCCAACAGCAGATACGCGCGAATGTTCGTCGAGCGTCTGAAGAGGCTGATTGGTTCATGTCCATCGTGATTGTGACTTCGACCGTTGTTCCTACGTTATATTGACGCGTTCTGGCTTATGTGAAGGAGCTACAGATCTGTGTCAAGGCCAATGGAACATTTTAGCTGTGTCATCTAGACTTACGCTGCAATGACCTAACTCTCTATGAATATATGTATGACGTGATACAGTAAAGGCACCGGTTCATTCACCTGCCGCGCAAGGTCACAAAGCTCAAAGATCGACGCTGGGATCCCGCACCATCCCCTTCTCGGGAGTCGGGATCCGCCAGATCGCTGAACTTCACGATGAGTTCTCGGCCGTCAAGGTGAAACATATCAGCCTTTGAACATCCTAACTAACTGCCGAGCTTTGTCTCCCATTGCGAGAGTGTCGTATGCGCCAAGTAAGTGAGTCGCCTCCGCGTTCGACATACGAAGTCATAGATCAGATGTCAGTGAGGGGTTGAGACGTCCGGTCATTCGAGAGGAAAGTGCGACGCTTGTTGGCACTGGAGCTTTCCGTCTATCGTATTGCAGCTTTTCTTCACTCGATACCAGCATATCGAGAGAGGCGATAGAGGATGCAATTACCAAGAGCTCGTTAGCTTCGTGATTTTGTCTACTGCATGTTAGTTCTGCTCCCTCGATGCGAAATCATGTTGCCCCCGTTACAGTCGTAGTCGTCATTTTGCACCTTGTTAAACTGTTGACACCGTCTGCCCTAATGAACTATACCTGACTGAGCACATAACCTGGTGGTTGATGCGGGTGGTGATGTGATTGTGACTTCGACCGTTATTACTACGTTATATTGACGCGTTCTGGCTTATGTGAAGGAGCTACAGATCTGTGTCAAGGCCAATGGAACATTTTAGCTGTGTCATCTAGACTTACGCTGCAATGACCTAACGGTCTAGGAATATCTGTATGACGTGATACAGTATAGGCACTGGTTCATTCACCTACCGCGCAAGGTCACAAAGCTCAAAGATCGACGCTGGAATTTCGCACCATCCCCTTCTCGGGAGTCGGGATCCGCCAGATCGCTGAACTTCACGATGAGTTCTCGGCCGTCAAGGTGAAACATACCAGCCTTTGAACATCCTAACCAACTGCCGAGCTTTGTCTCCCATTGCGAGAGTGTCGTATGCGCCAAGTAAGTGAGTCGCCTCCGCGTTCGTCATACGAGGTTCATAGATCGGGTGGCAGTGAGGGGTTGAGACGTTCTGTCATTCGAGAGGAAAGCGCGATGCTTGTAGGGACTCGAGCTTTCGGTCCTTCGTACTGCAGCTTTGCTCTTCTTGACTCGATACCAGCATATCGAAAGAGGCGATAGAGGATGCAATCACCAAGAACTCGTTAACTTCGTGATTTTGTCGACTGCACGTAAGTTCTGCTCCCTCGATGCAAAACTATGACGCCCCCGTTACAATCGTAGTCATCATTTTGTACCTTGTTGACACCGTCTGCCCTAAAGCACTATACTTGACTGAGCACATAACCTAGTGGTTGATGCGGGTGGTGATGGACACTGCAGCTGGCACTCGACCCTGACGAATATGATACATACCATCAGTGTCAGTGGGAAACGTCATAACTTTCGGGAGAATATTATGAGGGCGTCACTGCTGACAGCTGTCTCTATGGTGATATACCGTAGGAAGAGGAGCATGTGCAGCCGGAATCAACGTGATATCGTTGCCACGTATCGATGACAGGTTTTTCTGAGCCAATTTGGCAGGAGTCCTGTTGCAACACCATCATAAGGGGATTGCTAGCACGGCCTTCATTGACAACATCCGAGTTTGAGTTTTATTCTGCATCATACGAGGTTCATAGATCGGGTGGCAGTGAGGGGTTGAGACGTTCTGTCATTCGAGAGGAAAGCGCGATGCTTGTAGGGACTCGAGCTTTCGGTCCTTCGTACTGCAGCTTTGCTCTTCTTGACTCGATACCAGCATATCGAAAGAGGCGATAGAGGATGCAATCACCAAGAACTCGTTAACTTCGTGATTTTGTCGACTGCACGTAAGTTCTGCTCCCTCGATGCAAAACTATGACGCCCCCGTTACAATCGTAGTCATCATTTTGTACCTTGTTGACACCGTCTGCCCTAAAGCACTATACTTGACTGAGCACATAACCTAGTGGTTGATGCGGGTGGTGATGGACACTGCAGCTGGCACTCGACCCTGACGAATATGATACATACCATCAGTGTCAGTGGGAAACGTCATAATAATCAGGAGAATATTGTGAGGGCGTCACTGCTGACACCTGTTCCTATGGTGATATACCGTAGGAAGAGGAGCATGGGCAGCCGGAATCAACGTGATATCGTTGCCACGTATCGTTGACAGGTTTTTCTGAGCCAATTTGGCAGGAATCCTGTTGCAACACCATCATAAAGGGATTGCTAACACGGCCTTCATTGACAACATCCGAGTTTGAGTTTTATTCTGCAAGGGGACCACGGGCGGAGAAACAGTAAGGACTTGGGATGCATGAGGTAAATGGTGCGTACAGAGGGTGTGCAGTGTTCATCACAAAAAGCAACCCCTTGTCCCCTACCTCAGGACAGGAGTCGCGGTACGATGAGTTTTTGGGAATATTCAAGTAAGCTGCATGGGATTACCATTCATACAGAAGCTTGGAAACCTGGACAAAAAGTGAGAATCAGGAACGTAAAGCGATTGAAATGAGGCGTCAGAAGGGGGCCAGTTGGAGAAGAGACAACCGGGGAGACAGGAACGCGTGCAGGGATGATCGTGCAAGGACCGTATCAAGACCTCCAGCTCCCATGCGACAGAGTAGTGGGGGAAAAGGGAGAGGGTTGTCGCATGGGACACTGCAATAATGTCGACGGTCGACCGCGACTTCGGTGGCATGATGATCAATCAACGCCACACCTTTCAGGAATGCATAGTACTTGCATAGTCCGGATTGGTGGAGCGCGCTAGAGACACTGGCCATGAGAATTTTGGCGATAGACTGCGACGTATGAAAGAGGTTGTGAAGTGAGGTCTCTGAGCAACCTTGCCACTTCCGCCATTGCTCACTTTCTGGATCCTTGTGCGGACCTTTTGTGTGAAATCTGCTCGGAGTCCTGACGCTCGGGTTAATAGCGCGAAAGCTCGGAAAGAGACGAATCTGGGGAACTTTTGACTCATTTGTTGGTAGATTCTAGTAGTCAAAGCTGTGCAAGATGAGGAGGAGGAGAACTACATATTCCGTAGTAATAGTAGCTAAAAGTGATGCTGTAGTAGGAACTCGGCGGCAATCCCCGGCGACTGCTGATACTTACCCTGAACCACCAGTGACGATCCTCCTTGGAGTTACCACCTGTTACCACATACCACTTGATCCTGTACGCGGGCATGTCTACCTTTTTGAAGTTGACCTGTCGTGTCTATTTTGCAATTGACTGATGTGTAGTCTGCAGGAAGTCTTGGCCTTGGAGTCAGAGGCGCATGATAAGGAAACCAATCCAGCTTGCAGGTATTCTATGAGAAGTACGTCCACATTTTGCCTCCCCAGTCCGGCTCCTGCCAGTGTCTGGGACGCTAATTTGTTGTTTGTAGAGGATAAAACATCCGTTTGGTTAGATCATTCACGATACATCAAATTATACCCTGGATCTCGGCATCTCTATGAATTCACAGGTCCCCCGCACCGGCTTTACTTTGCTCAGTTGCATGTTCTGCATATACCGTACAGGCTCCGCTCAGGGAGAAACGGCTTGGTGAACCCGACGTCAGTGCAGGCCACTCTAACGTTGCGCCTCGAACGACCACCGAGGTCGCCGATCTATCGCCCGAGATTAGTGTGCAGTGCGATGGGGCCCTCGAGACGTGCTGCTATCTAGCGTCGGTAAGGGTTCTTCGAGAGGCTATACAACTTGTGTTGACCCGGATGAGGGGTCCGTAATGTTAAATGACACACAGAATGTTATTTTGAAACACATATTCCAATTTTCATCGCCGGATCTCAGGTATTGCATCCGAACGGCTGTCAATAGGAATGTGCATGGCAAGCCATTGTACGGCGATAACGCGCGCGTTCTAACGTGATTGATGCAGAACAGAATTTCATACGGCATCAAAAACTTCTCACATTCGACTACAGCAGAGCGAATTTGACTGCGGTGGCCCGGGTAACCATAACGTACACGTCGTGCTCGTGATCTGTCAAATATTCGGAGATGGTACGCACCGGTCCTCCTGTCTTTCGATACAAACTAACGTTGCGTATATGCTTTCCATGGGCACAGGCTGTATCTATCTGTCCACAAGTTCGTTGAGATGCTCTGCGGTCACAGCACATTGCATCCATGAGCAACGAGCTCACCAGGCTGCGTGGAGCTGTCTGTTAAATACTAGGCTTGAGGATCCGCATTTCCAGTGCATTTGGCCACCTTCGTCCTTCCCCCTTTCATTTTTAATCGCTTCACTTGTTCATCATGTTCGCAGCAGGTCTGCTCGCTTTCTCCCTGCTTGCCGTAGCTTCGGGCAGGCCCTCCCCATCCAGGATGGTTACTCGAGGTTCGCGGGATGCCATTCCTACGGGATTCACGCAGGCCGGCACCATTTCCGACTTGGACACGATACGGCTCACAATCGCCATGCCTCAAAATGACGTCCCCGGTCTACACGCCGCTGTGATGGACGTCAGCAACCCGAGCAGCCAGAGCTATGGGAAACATCTCTCCAAGGCTGAGGCAAGTCCATGCTATACTCATATAAAAATTATCAGCTAATTCTCTCATAGGTTGAGAAGCTCGTCGCGCCGAAGCCCGAGAGTGTTGCCGCCGTTACTGAATGGCTCAGCAAGAACGACATTTCGCCTTCTTCAACCAGTCCCTCCGGAGACACGATGACTATACATGTGCCCGTCATGAAGGCCAACGCCTTGCTCTCTGCGAACTTCACTTCCTTCGTCCACGAGGAGACGAACACAACTATGGTCCGGACTATGGCATACTCGCTTCCAGAAGCAATGATGGAGCATATCTCCTACGTGTATCCCACAACGCAGTTGGTACTCTCAATTCTGGACAAAGAATACACGATATCTGACGCGAGAGATATAGCTTTATACCTCCTATCAAGGCCCCATCATCAGCACAGGTTGTGAGGCCGTCTGCGCTGTTAAAGCGGGCCGACGTTCCCCCAAGCTGCGCCAATAGCGTCACCCCACAATGTCTGCAAGCGCTATACAATATCCCCACTACTCCAGCAAGCGCATTGAACAACAGTCTAGCTGTTGGCAGCTTTGGCGTTGATGTCGCGTCCGTCGAGGATATACTGGTGCGTCATCACCGTTCTGCGGGACACAGTAGTAGCTGCTCATACTGTCACATCAGCAATTCTTGTCTGAACAACGCCCTGACATCTCTAAGCTCTCGGGAAGTCCTTTTTCGATCGCCATCGTGGACAGCGGGAGCAACTTCAACCAGCCTTCGGACGAAGCGGTGCGCCTACACGTTCATTCAGCGTACAATGAGCGGCCCAGCTGAAGACCACAATCCGCAGAGTCTTGACTTGCAGTATACAATCGGCGTGGCTACAAACGTCCCCACCACCGTCATCTACGTTGGCAGTACTCCCGGGCCAGGTTCCATATCGCTGGACAATCTCCAAGATATGGCGAATTTCCTTCTCAGTCAAGATACTGTGCCGCTGGTGCTCACGCTCAGTTATGATTTTGACGAACAGCCCAATCAAGACTTTGCGAACTTGGCAACGTGAGTGTTTGCAGAAGTACAGTACACAAGCATCATTGGAACATATCATTCTGTCCATCTAGCGCGATCTGCAACTCCTTTGCGCAGCTCGGAGCGCGTGGAACCTCCGTCCTTTTCTCCACGGGTGATAATGGTGTTACCGGGAGGAACACCAATACCCCACCGTGCTTGGGAGATCAGTTCCTGCCCACGTTCCCCTCCAGCTGCCCTTTGTGAGTTCCGTCGAATCCGCCCATCGTTTCACCACGAGATTAATGAGAGATCCAGCATCACCGCCGTTGGGGGCACACAAGGCGTCCCGGAGACCGCGGCCACGCTCTCGTCTGGGGGGTTCTCCAATATCTTCCCCCGTCCCGACTATCAAACCGCCGCCGTGGAAAAGTACTTCACACAGCTCGCCAACACCAACAGTGGCAGGTTCAACCCGAACGGCCGCGCGTTTCCGGACGTGTCCGCGCAAGCGATGAACTACAACGTCAAGGTGAACGGGGTCAACAAGCCTGTTTCGGGCACCAGCGCGTCGAGTCCTGTGTTCGCGGCCGTTGTCGCGCTGCTCAACGACCAACTGCTCAATGCCGGGAAGAGCCCGCTGGGGTTCTTGAACCCGCTCTTGTACTCGAAGGGCGCGGGAGCGTTCAATGACATCACCACTGGGAGCAACCCCGGGTTGGTTCCTGGCCCATGCAGCGGGAATGGATTCCCGGCGATGGAGGGATGGGATCCGGTGCGTATAATGCACAACTTTGTCGTACCGAGCGTGACGGCCAGATACGTTGATTCGTGCTGACGTGGTGCACAAGGTGACTGGGTTCGGTACCCCGGATTTCACCAAGTTATCGGCGCTGGTCATGGGCGGCAGTACGGACTCGACTCGGTCAGCGCCTTCTCAAGGCAATCAGACCGCGATTCAGTCGGGTACGACCCAAAGCGGGAGTCAGCCTGGGGCCACGACAGAGGTCCAGGCGGCGAGTCCGACCGAATCACAGAGGCAGCCCTCTTCAGCCAGGAGGAACACGAACATCTTCGTCACTGTCGTGCAGATCTTGAACTTTCTGATCGGATGAAGAGAGCTCGGTTAGGCTAGGGATGAATGGAAGAATCTGAAGGTCATACAGGGTGGGTACGAGTATAGCAAGATTATAATGTTTTATACTATACTCGTGTACTCGGCATATACGGTTACTACGCCAGGGAATAGTCACTCCTGCATTGGTGACGGGTTTGGACTGATCAATTAATATTCTTGGTTCAATCCAACGCACACGGCGCTTTCCGTCTATATCCCAAACTCAGTTTCAATGTCTATGAGAGAGACGTTCAAAGTACTAGTGAGTGCCCCAATGTATGCCAGTGCCACAGCTTGACCTCACTACGGAGATTGAGATCCCTCCTCATAGAATGATCGGACAAGCTCAGCGTCTGCTCTCATCAGTTTGTGGGGATAGAGGTTTGAGTCAACTTCGGGTTGGTGTCGCGGCGATGACAGCTGCAAATGGCAATAGGGAGGACATCGCGGGAAGGAGCTCAACCTTCAATTGAGCGCATTTAAATCATAAGCTTGGGTACTCTCGTTCGAGGCAACGTATCCATCATTGTTACTAAGCGCATCAAGCGAGGCGGACCCCATGAATAGAATGAATCAATGAATCTCCCCTTTGTCGCTCGCGAGGGTCGCGCCCTATTGTAACCAGTCACAGACTATGTTGTATCTACAGTGACGATAGCGCAATCTGAGGACGCCTGATCGACGACTATTGTCCAAGATCTATATGAACCTCGAGGATATAAATCTTCAACTTCGAGGAAGAATCATGATTATCCGGATCATTGTAAGAATTCGGAGGAGCAAGCCGGAGCGAGAGCTGGTACCCATTCCACAGAGCCAATGGACGCGTCCCTCCATACCCCAGCCACAGGTGACTGCATGGCGGTGGTGGGATCAAGGTCCTCAGCTTGCGCCGCCACGGCGGCAGACACGGAGGTGGACGACTAGAGCAGATTGCACTGATGGGGTGTTCAGTGACATTCTGCGAAAGACCGTGGTCAACATAGAGGCGGTGGGATTCTTCGCATACCCTCAGGTGGACGACAGCTGCTTGTCGCCCTATCGATAGAACAAGGTGGTCGTGGCATCGATCCCCTTGAGCATTTCCCCGCTGAGAGTCGGGCATTGGAATGTGTAGAGAACTCT
>KN050143.1:0-20332 GCA_000743315.1 Lignosus rhinocerotis TM02
AAGAGCGTGTGCTTCTCTATCTGAAGGCCGCCGCTCACCTGTTGACGCGAGTTTCTACAAACGATCAGACCGGTCAGGTCCAGACAGAGGTTCTGCTGACATCTCGCAAGGCCCATCCCCGACTTCGGCCACTGATCATCGTCAAAATTATACCTACTCGCAGACAAGACGACATCATCGGACTCTTGTCCCAATGCCTAACATTAATTAAGGGGTAGGACAGCTTCATGTGGTGTGTGACTTCTCTTAGATTACACGCAGTATTGGCACAAAGCGTCAGCCCATAGGATTCGTGAAGAAGTCATGTAGTCCCATGCACCTAAGAACCAACACTCCCATCACATGGGCCTTCAAACACCAGACTGCCAGTACTAGTACTTGGGACACGCCTTCCGCTCCATTCGCTTCTGGTCGCACTCTAACCTACATAATATCGCCATGCTGGAATCCACAGCTCCGATGCTCGAGACTATACATGTCCTCCAGGCTCCAGGATGCAAGGGACATGTTACCGCCACGCCATTGTAAAGACACTCGCAAAAATTCCTCTCTAGACTCTGTACCACCATTCGCTGGCTACGGCCTGCCACTCGCGTGAATCTTCATCGTCGCATCCTGCACATGCACTATATTCCATGTGAATGATGTGAAGGTTCAGTGATATTCCTTTGCTAGCAATTGACAACATCGACTGGTCAATATTTCTTTCTTGTCAAATGGTGCCTGCCAACCCCAGACAGCTGGAAACACAAAAAATCGAAGTTTTCCCACACGAGAGGTGCTACCAGGGTTCGAACCTGGGTTTCGGGAAAGTAAGAAATCAAAATCCCGAGTGATAACCACTACACTATAGCACCGCATAAACCTTTTCTCATGAGCTACCGTTCATGGAACACGCAAGGTGTGGAAGAGCGTAGCATGAATAAGTAAGTATAACGCTACAAACTAGCCACAAACGTTTCTATATAAGTTCTGCGACTATCACTATCTCAATCTCGGCGGTGACTATCCTTATAGTCGGAATTCTTCGCAATCCTAATGAGTTGAAGAGGGCCAAAGATTGCCGAGCTCCGACTCACCTTCGTATATATGCCACCACGATCATTCATCCTGGGGTTTGGCGCAGGCTCCCCGACATGACCGTCAGAATTCTGATTTTTCTCCTTCGGGTTTCCCTGCGACCAGTGGATGAGTATGAATCTTCAGATGTGCAACTTGTCATGCGATACTTACGTGTAATGAAGACAGGATGGAAGAAACTACCCCTCTGTCATGCGAACCCTCGTCACCCCTCCTCAGGACGTGGTTATCCCGACCGCGGGGGTCAGATTCGCCACCACGCTCGCTCGCCCCGCCGCTCTCGAGACCACGCCCTCCGACGCCACGCGAATTAGCCTGCACCATACCGCTTGATGCCGCTCCACCGCCTCCAGATGAATTCTTAGCGTCGACAGGCATCGCAGTTTTGTACTGGGTGGGCTCCTGCGAGCTGCGCACAGCAGTGTTCGTGCCTCCGGGCGTACTCACGCGAGCGTTGAATTCAGGAGCCTGTTGGGCATGGCGGTACTGCCCTGCTCGTCCTCAATCAACAAAGCGGCTAGGAGGGTTCATGAAATATGACGTACAAGTAGGCATCTCTGCAGGGTCGCGGGAGTCATGACTACGGTTTTGGACCTTGAATTGAAGGAGCCAAAACGCGCCGAGGCCCGCGGCAACAGTGGCCATGCCGAGGATCATAGTCTGCAAGAATTGTCAGGCCAGGAGATTGTGCATGGAGGTGAAGATGAACGCACCATCGGACGACCTCCCTGTCCATGCATATGCATCTGGGCGTTGGGGTTGCCCGACCTGAGGTTGGAAGCGTGTGCGCTCGCTGGCATAATAGCGTCGTATGTGTGTATGTATGAGGGATGTCAACGAAGGAGTGAGATAGTGGCCCGACTGCTGTTTGCAAGGGTTTTATACAGGGCTCATCAAGTTGAGGCGAAGGAGGGTAGCATCGACCCACATTCCCCAATTGGGAAGGCGGGATTCCACATTCGGCCACTGAACTCAATGGCCTTGGGCGAGTGATTTCGTCATGTGTAGCGTATCCGTCGGGACCAGACGGCAGTTGACATAGTCAGAGGAACCCATCGAGCCAGACGCACCTGGAAAGCATGTCACTGGCCACTGTGACCACTATGCCCGCGACGTCCTGTCGTGTGCGCAATGAACTTACCCTATACTCAAAATCTGAGGACACACGGATGTGTGCTTGGGAAGATGGTAAATAGAAGTCGCCGAAGAATAGAGTGCAAAATAGGCACGATGGATAACTCATGAATATGCGGACACTACGATTGTCAACTATGCTGCAAGGATCGAGGCTGAAGAAAACGGCCTCTCCAATCTCTGAACTGCGAAGTCGAACTGAAGCGGCAGAGCACATCGGGCTGAGGATGGAGCTCGAGGCCTGAGGGTCTTGCCTTCTCGCGAAACGTAAAGTAGCACGAGCCATGCCGATGTGGTGCACAGCCAACTTGAAGGTCGTCTGTTGCCCTTGGAACGATGGTTGCTGAAGAGAATGCACCATGCCAAGACAAGACTAGGATGAACCTGAGATGTGCTTGGACTACTTGAAAATCAAGATACTACCGTCAATGCAAACACCGTGTTGTGCTATCATCCAGAACTCACAATTGAACGACCCTAGATCATCCACACACCTCCCATCGACCCTTCCCAACACACCACAGCCTGCCCTCCTTCCTCCCCCACTGCAGCGCCTCCTCCACCGACCACTCTCCGACCCTCTCCCATCGCTCATCGCTTCTCCTTAGCCACACCAACAGCTCCCCCTTCGTCGGCCCAGGGGGCGGCCCCGCGTTCTCCTTCTCCTGCGCACGCAGACGGTCGATGAGCGACGTGCCCCTGTTCGACGACTTCGACTTCGGCTTCGGAGTCGCTTCCCGCGACCTCGCAGCCGACTCAGCCACCTCCGTCATGATAGCCCGAATCGCGCCCTCGAGCACGCGCGAGAAGTACGCTGGGGTGAGCGGGACGTACGCCTCCTCGCCTGGGATGGGGTCGCTCAGCGCCTCGTTGTCGTCGTCCCATTCCTCGTACGAGACACCCGAGCGCGAGGACATAGACGACGTTGTTGAACTTGTGCTCGTGTTCGCCTTCCAGAGCGCACAGGAGGAAGGTATGGCCGCGTCGAGGACCGATTCAGGTAGGGGGCGTACAGGCCCATTCCAGAGGACGATGTCGCCTTCACTGAACAGCGTTCGGATGGTTTGCTTGAAGAGACGTTTGATCGCTGCGCCGGGAAGAACATCTGCTGGCTGGCGCGACGATGAGCCAGACGCAGCCTTGGGATGGGGTTGTGTTTCCCCCGGTTTCGCCTTCTTGCGCTCCTCCTTCGCGCGGCGGTGTGCGTCTGCTTTCACGACTCGACGCGCTAGCAACGCTAGCTCCGGCACCCGGCGCAGGTGCGAAAGGGTATAGCCATACATCCCATCGACCTCTCCAAATTCATCGTCGTCGGACTCGTCTTCGGAATCCGTATCAGACGCGAGACGGGCACGGGGAGTGCGATCCATGGCGGCGCCAAGGGAACGAGAAGGACGAGGAGTCGCGTCAACCCCCGTCGCATGCAGTCTATCATGGGATCTCGTTAGAGTCTCAGGCCTCCGAGTTTGCGACAATCTCGAAGTTGGAGACGGTGATACGGAACGCGGGGCAGCTCGACGTCGTCGGGGTGATGGCGGAGGTGCGTTGTCCATGTAATGCTTGACATAGATGCGGAATGTATTGGCAGTGAGATCGCGGGTGTGAAGACGGGATGGATGTCGCAGGCGGGGTACCTTGACAACAATGAGCGCCTGGTTGCTGATCGACTGCGTTGAACTCACCTGTGTCTCGGCACTGTTTGAGGCAGGGGAGGACGCGGCCACTGAGGTGCTAGGTGAGGTAGTTGTCGAAGGCGCAGTAGAACGAGCAGAAGCTGGAGTCGTTGGTTCTTGCGTTACAACTCGCTTTGTTGGAGAGGATGGGCGGGTGGACGACGGATGTTGGGATGCCCGAGAGCTTGAAGTCGGCGGCAACGGAGGAACGAATGGCGGCATTGGCTCAGCAGGAAAGTATATCGTACGGTGTAGTTCGGAAACATCGATGCAATGCTTAGATTCGTCATTATATGAAGCACAACGTGCTACAACACGTCAAATTCGTTGGCCGAGGGGACAAGGGGGGGTGAACGACTTACAGATCTCGTCAACGAGTATGAGTCGTCCGTCAAATCTCGGGACCACACGTCCGACGACCCGTGCTGACTGGCCGACACGCACCACAGGGGTGGGAGGTGGAGGCGGTCCAGTTAACGTACGGGTATGAGCCGCGGCTGTCGGCGCAGGCACTTTACGTGCGGAGAGGAAGTAGTCAGCAAACGAAGGTTCCGTCGATTTCGTCGCCTCCTTGGTCGATATGACTAGTTTCGGCTTTGGTTTCACAGGACTGGGAGGTGTGGCTTGTGCATGAGCAAGAGCACAATCAACAACCGCAGTCCCATCATCGATGGTGTACACGGTGCGTTTCTCCCAGACTTGCACGCCGACTACGAGACCCACCAGACGGACGGTTCGACAAGGGATACGCCCGAGCCAGAAGTACTCCATGTCTACAGCATGCGTCAATCTTCAAACCAAACACGGTCAGTACTCATAGACTGCGTACCTCTCGTCCCGCACTCCTTCATTTCAAAGACGTCCTGCACGAAGCACGGCGTGATGGCGGCTCGCGTGAATGTCCACCGCAAGATATCCGCCGGGGTCGGTTGTGATCGTTCTTCATGAGCTTCAGTAGTTCGTGTCACTGCAACATCCCCTGTTGCTCCGGACGGCCGGTCATCGTCTAACCTTCTGCGCTTAGACGGGGATAACAGAATGGATGGTGTCCGTGAGATGGAAGCTGTTCTTGTGTGGGTTGTGGATGTCTCGCTCATGCAGGATCTTTCCTTCACACAGTTTCAGTACAGGAAATTCAGCAGTGAGCAGTCCGTTCAGGTGTGACAGTGCCGAGCTGGAACGAAGGCACAGACCGCACAGTCGTGTTCGACGACCATGAACCGTGAACGTTGTCGTGTTCTGTCCACGTGGTGCTTGCCTCTAGATCACGTGACACTATACAATCCCGACTTCCTCGGACTCGTGGAAGTCGCTACGTTCAGATAAGTTCAAGTTGATGATGTGTGGCTCACTAGTTATGGGATTCTGATAACTTGCAAAACACACTTCGCTCACGGTGCCACTCTTGGGAGAAATTGTGGACGGAGGCAATGATATAACTCCCATGTTGAATATGTCTGGATTACTGAATTGCGGCGTCTTTTTAATAAATAACTGTGAGGACGCGCCCAAGGAAGAAGCTTAACTCAAATCCAGTACTTCAGCGCACCCTGCACTGGCAGTAGCTCACCGCCTGAATCGGATATGATGCTACAGCGCACACGTTACAGTATTCTCTGGAGCCCGCATCCCCTATCGCAGTGAGGGGCACTGTCGAAGCTACTGCTAAACAATGGAGCTCGAGTACTATCGCTAGGGATCTAACTACTGTAACTCTGTTCTAAAACGATGAATTTCAGCGAACGCGGGATATGGTGTGACTCGATCATAATATACTGTTTCCGCTGAAGGTGGCATTCCGCGCCATCACCCCCGGGCCCAACAGGAGCTCGGCGCTGATGACATATATCATGTTTGCACCCGCGTGAAGTTCACGAGAAGAGACGTCATTTGAAGCTGAAAGATTCGTGGCTTGCCTATGTTGCGCCTTGGCCCCGTATAGTTTCAGAGTGCCTAGCTTCTGCGAGCTGAAGAGAAACGGTAGTTACCAATAATTAGTTGGCGGTAACATATGTATTACAAGGGAAGCTCACTGGCACTCACAGTGGTTGTTTGATGATAGTAGTGTCCAAAGGCATTGACGCCTGCCGGACTTGGAACTTGTGCAGTCACGTCCAGGCTCGCTGCCTCCCTCATCTTCTCAACCTCCTAATCTGCGAGCTTGGAAGTACTACTCCCTGCTGCGGATTGCTTGCTCTCTCCCCTTGCACATCTATCGTATACTCAACCGATTTTTCTGTTGAACCAGAACATCTCACAGCCTGGCTGAACGCCATGACACACGCCCAAAGGCCTTCCGTTGACAGCGAGATGCACGAACTCAACGCCGAAGCGGATCTCCTTGACCAGAAGATAACCGTTGTCCCGGGTGGTGTCAACGGTGAGGGCACCAAACTGCAGGCTCACAGTTCCGATTCGGACGCACAAGCCATGGTCATCGAGTCGCTGCGCAATCAAGTACAAGACCTCTTCTCTCAAGTCACCCAACTCAACAATAAGCTCGTGCGCTCATATGATCGTGTCTCTGACCTCGAAGACGAGATTCATGTAACATCCTCCAACCTCCGTCAAGCGACCCTCAAAATCTCCCAACTCGAGCTCGAGCGGACCCAGCACCTCTCCGCCTTAAGCACCGGGCTGCTTGTCGAAAAGTCCCATGTCACTGCTGAGCTTACCCGCCTCATGGAAAAAGCGACAGAGGAAGCCGCGCGGCGTGGGCAGGCCGAGACTGCGCGTGCAGAGATCGAGAAAGACTTGGACGACCTCAGTGCCGGTCTCTTCGGTCAGGCGAACACCATGGTCGCGGAGGCGCGGATTGCGGAAGCAAGGAGTGCACGTAAACTTGAGGAGACAGAGGCTGCGTTGCGCAGTGCCGAGGAAGTCGTTGGCGCACTCCAGTCGCAAATGCAAGCCCTGCAGTCGGAAAAGGAGAAGGCGGACAGGAGGGTGGAAGAGATGCGCATCCGCATGGGCAAAGGCAAGTGGATCGACCGTTTTCCCGAGAATGCTCGTTCGACTCGACCACGTCTCCTGGCTTCCCATGTCCCCTACCACGAATTTCTCATCTTCGTGTCTCACCTCCGTGCCATACGCCCTGCGTCGGCACAACCACCCGCCATGTCAAACCTCCTTCCCCTGCCGTTCTTGGCAAGACTTGTTTCAGAAGACTCGTGCGTCACACATGTCTATTATATGTTATGGTGTACTCACCGTGCTGTTCAGTGATCCTACTGTACGCCTAGATCTCGCCCCGTCCTTAAATTGGCTATCTCGGCGATCTGTGCTCGCCGCTATCCATAGTGGGCAACTGACCATCGAGCCCATGCAGTTTACGACTCTAATGGAGGAGCTGGCTCCACCAAATATACCCGCAAGTTCCCATAATACCCATATCGTCTGCGCGCTCTGCGGGATCTCTATCTACTCTACGTCTAGTGATTCGCCTGCTAGCACACCTACCACACCCAATCCTCGTTCGGGGTCACAAAGCGCTTTGTGGTCGACTAGCTTATTCAAGAACGTCCGCGCCAGCGAGATCCACAATCGATACTCAGCCCAATATGGCGCACCTTGTACCGAGCCTCCCTCGCAGCTGCACATATTCCGCCTTGACTCCACCTCTTCAGGCCTGCCTGTCTCCCTCCCAATCTCCTCTCAACAACCCGGCACGGCTGTCCGTCAGGCCATATATCCCCTATGTACCAACGGTTGGTGTCTTTACAGACTACGCACGACTTGCTCGCTCTGGGCGTTCGTCCGGACAAGCATTGTCGAGAAAATCTGGGAAGAGCCACCATTTACGACCCACACCAAGGGCCTCATCAAGTCTGGTGTGAATGGGGTCGAGCAGAAGCACGACGGACCTAACGGCGTTGCCACGGGAGATGTCAAGCCGACGACTACCATGCAGCCGCCTCCGCGGAGAACGAAGATGGGGCTTGGATCGCTCTGGGGCTCTATGCAGCGCAGCCTGAGCGGTGCGCGCGAACCTGAGAAGGACGCAGCGACGGCGAAGGAGGCGGAGAAGAAGGAAGATACGCGACCGAAACTCCCTCCTAGGGATCCGTCACGGAAGACGTTGCCGCCAGCCCCGCCTGCGCACCCGTCGGTCTCGCATGCGTCGAAGAGCTCTGTGTCGTCTGTCCATCGGGTACCGCCTCCACTGAAGGCTTCTCCTGCTCCCGCGCCCACGTTGGCGGCGACGCCTGTATTGTCAGCTGGGGCGCCTCCTCCTCTACCGAAGAGGAATCGGGGAAGGGAGACATCTGTTACCCCAGAGCCTGATTCCACAGCGGAGGTGAACGGCGTAGCCACTGAAGATGTCAAAGCGTCCAGAGAACCTGTTCCATCTGAGTCTAAGGTTGTCGAGAGACCTATGAACGAGGTGCCTGAAGCTTCCTATCTGAGCCTAAGGTTGTCGAGAGGCCTACGAACGAGGTGCCTGAAGCTTCCTCAGAGCTTGCGGCGTCAGAAGCCAGCCCAGCGCAGGACGCAGCGTCAGTGGCCAAGGAAGACGCATCGAAAGAGGAAGAGGCTGCTGCTGCATCCGATGAAGCGTCCGCGAACCCCAAACTAGATATCACAATTCCTACGTCTATCTCACGCGCCACCTCGAACGACTCATTTAGCACGCCCACGGAAGAGCTCGCGCTGCACCTTGGCGACACGCCTGTTGCCGCGACTGTTCCTCTCCCCGCCTCCCAGGAACAATCCGCCGTCGCTCATGAGAACACTTCCGCGAACGAGTCCGCTCCTTCGACTGAGTCTTCTGCCTCCACTGCACCTGCAGCTGCTGCTGCCACCGAAGTCCCCGCCCCAGCACCAGGTCCTGCTGTTGTTCCTCGCGATGACAACCCTCCTTCGCGCACGGGGTCCCCTGCACCCCCTCCCCTCCCGCGTCGTGCGGCCGCTCGGACGCGCCCGTCGTCGACGCTCGTGCCCCAGGCCCCGGAAGTCCCCAAACACGACAGTGTCGACGTACCCCCACTAACAGAGGCCACTACAGAGGAGGCTACAACAGCAGAATCACCCAGTGATGCCGCGCCGCAGGATGGCGCTATGCCCCCACTGGAGCCCATACTCGTGACGGCGGAGCCTGAACAGATCACGCAGAACGAGACACTGACATCTGCTGCTGACGAAGGTGCCGTTGCATCGGATGGGGCTGTTCCATTGAGGGAGGAGAGGGAGCCCGAGCCGGAACCTGCTGCTACTGTCCGCGAATCTCAGGTCAACGGCGACGCGTTATCCGTGGAGACTGAGTCCGTCACGGTGGCTCCGGACGGGTCAACCGAAACGGACGGGGAGAAAGCGCAGGATGCTCCTGTGGAGGCTGCAGGAGCGCCAGAGGTGCCGGACAACGGCCAGTACGTTGGCGAGGCGACGTGGGAGGAGCGTACATTCAAGGAGCTGGCGCGATTGCGCGAGGAGATGTTCTGGGCACGGATTGGTGCTGTCCATTGAGTCTTCGAGCTCATGACTCAGGACACTATGTGGGTAGTGGTGATTTGGGTATCTATGCTCAATATTCTATGGTATATGGTAGGCGTTGTTGTACCGGACATTGCATCACATTTTTTCAACTATAGAATCATCCTTCACCGAGAGCATGCATTTGAAGACCAAGTACATGTACTGGATATCAGGAGAACGACTAGTGACACCGCGCACGACGAGCGAGACGCGGACAAGAAACTAACATCCCGGAGTAGGCAATTGACACAGTAGTATCATATCTCAACAACAGTTCCAAGGCTATGCAGTATGTAATAGGTGGACTGGTGCGGATCTCTTCCTGGACTTTCTCTTGCACGACTTCCTCGACTCAACCTACGCTCAGAAGCTGAAGAGACCCTAGCCGTGCTGGACGGAAGATCGGTTCCCGAGTCCATGGGAGATCCAAAGGGGTTGCGGGAAAATTCCGTCACCGTGGTCATCGCCGTCATCACGAGGTGGGCAACAGATTATGACGATGAGATGGGTGCACTGAGAACAGGGGTGAAGAGCTCATATCGTGCTGTCTCGGACAGTAGCCAGCAGACGGTAGCGATGGGACTTGATGGCTAATACACAGATGCAGGCAGCCTGTCAGGTTCGTGCTGGCAAACGCTATGGTGGGCACTGTATACTTCGCCATTGTCGGCATCACCCAAGTGAGAAGGAGTACCGCTACTGTGATCGGCGGATGGTTCATTGTCTGAACGGTTCCAAGAAAGATCGAACCTGGATGCTAGCCTAGAGGTGCCGCCTTGGGATCGAGCCCGTGTGTAGTGCATGCACGCTATACATTGGAGTAATTTTCATTGGAGCAAGAGCAGGTACTAGCGGTGATGATGCGGAGCGTCTTCGAACGGTTGGAACAGGAAACCAGGCGTTTCGCAATATCATTGGGGACGTGACTTGCGGACCGGCGGCTACGCAATATTGTGCCAGGAGGACCCGCCGGGAATACGCGGATCGGATTGTTGCTCGGTCTGGCGCAGGGTTGGCTGACGACCTACCGAGTCGAGATGAGCGATCCTTCTTGCACCCATAAGTTGTACAGCACTAGACTACTCCTCCCTCAGGTATTCTGGCTGTTGAGATCGTACAACCGGGATTCTGTAGTGGGTGTATGCATCTATTTCACGTCTGTTTGTTAGCTTACTCCGGGCACATGGAAGGAAACCGGGTTGAGCGAATGCGCGAAAGGTGGGCCAACGACTGAGACAAGATAGGATAGCAGCGAGGCGTACCGTTGTACGACGAGGGACATCAATGACGAAGTAAACGAGCTACACTGTCATACCTGCTGGGAGTAACGAGAGCACATAGGCATATTGGATCTTGCCAATGATAGGTCATGATTGTCTCCAATTACACAAGAATACAGCTGCTGCTTAAGCTTTACTCACCGCGAAAATCAAGCTCGTGCGTTGGAAATTTGAATTTCACCAACCACGAATCGCACAAAGCCCATGGTACTTCACGTTTCCAAACGTTGAGCGATCTTACAGGCTGGCGATGGATTGGATCAGTGTTGTAACTCACTCGCACAGACAAATGCACTTTAGAACCTCCTTACCAGCCAACGAGGGCATTTTCGGGGCTTATACCACTGATGTGGTGCCCTACTGAGTCTACCTATATGCAAGCCCCATCATGACACAATGTGGCAGAGGTAGTCAAGCATCACACCACTGCGAACAGGACCGTAAGCCAGACATGAGTCAAACAGAAAAGACATGACGCGGACCGAATGCGACACTGTTGAGGAACCCTGAGGCCAATATATGGGGGACACTGACAATTGCATTCTACACGACGATAACAACGGCCTGACGATGAGCGCAAAGTACGTTCACATCTAAGATTACAAACATAGAAGCGTACAGCGATGATCTGCCAGATCAATATCGGTCTTTGTCGCGCCTTCTGGATGACTCGGTACCGTCCTGGGAGCGCGAGCGGTCCCTACGTCTGTCGCGGTCTCTGCGAGATGTATCATAATCTTCATCTCGCCGCCGGTCGCGGTCACGGTCACGCTCTTTATAACGATCCCTATCGCGATCGCCCTCACGGTACCGGTCATGTTCGCCGTCCCTGTCCTTGCGGCGATCGCGCTCACGGTCGCGGGCAAGATCATCGCGCCGGGAATCGCGGTCCCGACGACGGTCGGGAGAGGGTGACCTGGACGCTCTCCGTGAGCCGTTCCTTGAATCCCTTTCGCGCTCGCTCCCGCCTTTCTCCGCCTTTCGCTCCTTCTTCACCACGGGCACGTATCGCTTCTCCGGACGTGCCTTCGCGCCCTTCTTCCCTTTGCTACCGTCATCAAAGATCTCCCTCTCCTTCGCGCCAATTCCTAGAAGGGCGGGACGGGACGCTGGGAGCCATGGCTCGACCATGCCCTTGTTCTTCCTGCTCGCAGCTTGGCCTTCCTTCCATCCCATGCCTCGGAGCAACGCAGCACCAAACTGCGACACAGGCACACGCTCGTAATCATCAAGCGTGGCAGAATCAGGGAGCTCGACAACATCTTGACGGAATGCGTCGTCTTCGGTGACGGTGGGGATGATGTCGATCTGCGGACCGTCGACGTCTGCATCATCTCCATTAGTTGTACTTGCAAGGATTGCGCGGAGAGCTTTCTGGTCGTCTGTTTCTTCCTCCTTGGGCTCCACCGTGACTTGTGGTGCAGCCTCGGCGTCAGCAATGGAGACATCTTCGTCGTCCTCGAGCTTGACACGCTTCCTGATCTGGAGGCCTGATGCCTGTGGACCGGAGTTTATCGTATCGCGGGTACCGAGCCCGCCAACGGAACCGTCGGCCCCAGTGGCGGCTGCAGCACTTGGAGGTATGTAGATCTGCTTGCGCTTACGTGCCAGCTCACGCCAGTCCTTGTTCTTGAGGGCGGGAATCACAAGAGGCCCTTGGGGCTTGGGCTTCTCATGCAGTCTGCCACGAGTGCGAGCTGCTGTGAGTTGAGGACCCGAGCTGCGTAGGAAAACTGAGGGGACACACCGCTGGGCACCAAACTCGTCGAAAGCTGTCACTAGCTCATCTTCCGCCTCAGAACCGTCGTCTGAACTGTCGCGCTCACTATATGTGTGGGACTTGGGGGTGGGCGGTGTGTTACGTCCGAGAGGGCTATTTGGGGTACTAGTTCCAGAGAGATGACGAGGAAGGGTGGGAACCTTGAACGTAGATGATTCCGAGTCTGAGTCTCCTCGCAATGCGGGGGTCGGCCGTCGGACGGTGAAAGACACCTTGCTCACAGTCGCCGACGATGACGAGGACATTGTGGAAGAGATTGTCCAGACTCACCATTGGCGCTTGCACCCATTAACAGAACCGAGCGTGGGTAATTGTGAGGCTGACATAAGCTTCTCCGCTCATCCCATCCTTTACTGTACTAGGTTCGGATCAAACCCTCTCCCTAGTTGAGGCCCTTGAGGGTCTTGGTATGAGACTACCTAAGCCTCCAAGTCCTCTTAATAAGTGTCGCCGACCGCGGTCGTCGTCAGACTAACCTGCTCGAGTTCTGCTCCTCAGTTCTTCGTGCTTCTGACTGTGTATCCTAAGACCGCGGCAACGGTTGAAGACGTTGTGAGTATCACCAATCTCGGAGTGAGCTTGCGCTCCCTTGCTTCCTGGATTCGAAGGTGCCAATATCACGTATGTACTAACCTCCATCCTTGCTTCCTGGATTCGGAGGTGCCAACATCACGTATGTACTAACCTCCAGTCTATTCACTCGCCGCCAAACTTCCCCGATGTGAGCATTTACAGGTACCACTCACCTCCAACACACCCTCATATCTCTCGTCTCTATGGACATCGGCATCGCTTGCATGCATATAAGCTTCTACTGTGTTACCTCTGTCGCTACGCCCGTCCCACGCTCAATTGCCGTGCATGCCTCATCGCTTTAGATCGTCAATGACCTCCTCGCTCGTTCACTGTCCGTCGTCTTTTCTCCTGTGTGCTGTCTGGGCTATATCGTTCCTGTATTCGTATCTGCTGTACAATTCATTGTTTATTCACAACATGATCGCCATTACGTTCCTGTTCAATACGTTCCTGTCCAATATTGTGCACGTTTTCTGGACAGCATGTGCGCTCTTGAGTTTTTGGCCAGCATGATGGTTTCCACCTGCAGGCGCAATCTGACAGAGGGGCACATCGAGGTCAGTCTGATGGGCTTAGCCGTCTCTTCCTACACTACTGTTGTCGTCATGTGCTGATTTGACGAACAGCTAGGGTTAGAACGCTGTCACAGGCACCACGGCGTAACTCAAGTTCACTCTTCTCCAATATGTGAAGGCTACAGACATACCTACCCGTGACCTTGATTGAAGATGAGTTTGCTGCCATACGTCCCGATAGCATGGTGATACTATGACATGATTCGTCTATGGCCAATCAGCCTCGACCTCAGAGGTCGACTGGCCTGTCCCCGCGCTTTTACTGTTTGCGAACCGGGCATATGCATCGTCCATATTGAGTTCATCACATACGGGCCATCCTTTCGCCAGAACTTCTCTCTGGCGCCGTCTGGCTCATCGTAAAAGGAGAGGGGCACATCGAGGTCAGTCTGATGGGCTTAGCCGTCTCTTCCTACACTACTGTTGTCGTCATGTGCTGATTTGACGAACAGCTAGGGTTAGAACGCTGTCACAGGCACCACGGCGTAACTCAAGTTCACTCTTCTCCAATATGTGAAGGCTACAGACATACCTACCCGTGACCTTGATTGAAGATGAGTTTGCTGCCATACGTCCCGATAGCATGGTGATACTATGACATGATTCGTCTATGGCCAATCAGCCTCGACCTCAGAGGTCGACTGGCCTGTCCGCGCGCTTTTACTGTTTGCGAACCGGGCATATGCATCGTCCATGTTGAGTTCATCACATCCGGGCCATCCTTTCGCCATAACGTTTCTCTGGCGCCGTCTGGCTCATCGTAAAAGGTCAGCCCTGCCGCCCGTGAACTGTGGGATCACCGGACAATCGCGTCTGGCAAGAGCTACAGCAGTCTGCAACTTCCGTGAGTACCGTCATGGTTCCCTACCCGCAGGCAGAGATGGAGCCTGAGTCTGATTGACTTCGATGATAGGCCTGACACTGCTCACTCTCAAGCAGATGCAAAGACGGGTCAGCAATCTTACAACCTTGTCTAGTGGTGTTTCTGATTCAGGCTACGTGCCAATGAGTACTTGTGTCATTCTCCAAGTCTCAGCCAAATTGGCCACTTCTGATGGTACCGCCTTTTCCTAGGGGATATGCAGGATGCCTATGACGTTCACAACTATTGAACGGACTTTCGATATCAGGAAACATGTGAGTGTAGACAGAACTATTACGTCGTATCGTCCATTAGCTCTCGGTGGAAAGTGACATGGAGGGCTTCTGATCGGCCAAAGTCGTACAGTGGCAGGTTCATTCTGTTACCTCAATTTCAAGTTGTAGACCCACGTGAATCGCCTCGTTTATCATGAGCTCAGCTATTCGTTGTGCATAGCTCAACCTGCCACGCCAGACTGATCCTACTGGCATTATAACTAGTGGATAATGACACACAATTGTGAGGTTGTGCTCTCAATGTAGTTACTTCTACACCGTTGCTGAATAAATTGGCCACTGCTGATGGTACCGCCTTCTCCTAGGGGATATGCAGGATGCCTATGACGTTCACAACTATTGAACGGACTTTCGATATCAGGAAACATGTGAGTAGACAGAACTATTACGTTGTATCGTCCATTAGCTCTCGGTTGGAAAGTGACATGGAGGGCTTCTGATCGGCCAAAGTCGTACAGTGGCAGGTTCATTCTGTTACCTCAATCTTAAGTTGTAGACCCGCGTAAATCGCCTCGTTTATTATGAGCTCAGCTATTCGTTGTGCATAGCTCAACCTGCCACGCCAGACTGATCCTACTGGCATTATAACTAGTGGATAATGACACACAATTGTGAGGTTGTGCTCTCAATGTAGTTACTTCTACACCGTTGCTGAAAGCTTATAAGCACTGTTAATCACCATCATCGCCCTAGGTTCGGAACAAACCCCTGACACGTGGAGGGTTCTTGGTATGAGACTAATCATCGCCCCTCCTCTACCTGTACATGTGCGCTTGTTGCCTCACATCGCCTCATTCGCTTGATTGGACTTAGTAACCCGTCTAGACTCCGAGTCTCTCCGAGTCCGTCTCTGTTCGTGAAGATCGGGGAAGACTATGTCTGCGCGCTGACTTCAATGATATCCACGACGATGAAGATAATTGAGCGGCCAATAGTCAGAGATGTTGAGGGAAAGGCTCTGCAGGGCTAATTCTGGCCAAAGTCCTCAAGTCGCTGAATCATGAACTTACGTGGAGCTGGCATTATTATTCACGAACAGGCACCCACCAGACACCAAACATTCCTCCAGCTTTTAGTTCTCGTACATCCCAGATGACCAAGGTGCTTCGATGTACCTGTGGTGTCAGATATTTAGTGGATGTACATACTATATACCAGGCAGGGGGGAGGGTCATCGATCAAGCTGATCACACGGCTTGCCCAGGTATCCACGAACGTTGGTGCACATCGAAAGAAGGAATAAGACGTACTATGAGCACGCATGCACAGCGAGGTTGCTAGGGTTGTAGAGTCTGTGGGCATATAGAAGAACGCTGGATAGGACTTGAGCCCTGCGAAGATCAAAACTTGGTCGGTGGGGGATCCGGAACTACATCGGCAGTCCTGTCGCAGGCAACATGTGGTACTAGACATATCGGAGGGGATTCGAGACAATCCTTCATGAGTGTCTGTATGGGACTATGGTGAGGACCGGGACAATGTGACAGACTTCAGGATATGCAGAGGGTAACGCTTAGCCTTCTGCAAAGACTTCATCGACTGCATTCTGTATGTGAAGTAACGGTGTAAAGCCTTGGGTCGAACCGGTGATTCTTCACTTCCGCTGGGCCACATAGTCTGAAGAAGGATGGTCAAGGGGAGCTCGGTGTCAAGCTGTCCCACATTGCGGTGTGAGAGAAATTTGGACAGGAAGTATCGGGGAAGGATCAGATATAAGACAGAGTTACGTGACGGAGCAGAGCACGAGAGATAGAAGAGTGTGAAGAGGCTGTAAGGTTGACACGTCACTGGAGGAGAAGACAAGCTCTCCGAGGAAGGGTTGTATCTTCCGAATGCACGACAGAAGGCAAAGCCAAAAGATGGTTGGAGTCCGACAGAAGGTTTGTGGCGACAGCTGCAGGGAATCGCCAATGTTGAGGTACGGGCATTGCACCCCGTCGGTGTTGCAGTGAAACGGCACTGAATGTCGGACATAGGCGTGATGTCGCCGCGCAACGATACCACAGATTCGGAAGTGAGAATGGTGAGCACTTCGAGTGAAAATGTCCGAATCCGAGGTTCCCAAGGTCAGTTCCGCGATGTCTTCAATGTACTTACACTGACGCCGACGGCGTCAGTTTTGACTTAGAAGATATGTAGATGACGCGCTCACGCAGTAAGTTCTTGTTGGAGAGACATGGTGATGGCTATTGGTGCATTACAATCCGGGGAGACCGCGAGTGTGCACTGGCACAATTCGTCAGTTGCAAGTGTACATTGTCTTGAGACTGCTTAGAGACATACCATCATAGCCAAACAACCGCCACAAATTATTTCGGGAGGAGACCCTGAAGGCTGAGGGAACCAGTGCTCGGCAGGAGCGGACGGACGCGAAGGTCAACACTGCACTGTTGCCCGATAACGCGTTCGGCTGTGTGCTTATCTAAGCGTCCCTTTCTGGTTCCAATCGCGACGCGTCCGAATGAATATAAGCCCCTCCGAACTCTCCATCGTTCCAATACCTCCTCCTTTTCCTTCCTTCCCCCACTCGAGCGCTTTGCTCCCTCAATCTCACCTCGCACTCTACCCATTTCCCCCAAACACATCGAAACGACTACCATCGCTCAATCAACTCGCTTAGCGTTGTAGATAACCATGTGCGGGATCTTCGCGTACTGCAGCTTCCTCCAGGAGAAGGTGAGTTTTCATTCCTTTATGTTGTCGTCTTCGGTACAGTGATTGCTTGGAATTGCCCTCGGTCGCTCCTTGTGGGTGCGGTTGCGGAAGACACTTCTGCCCCTTGTGTAGGGCGGCTCCGCTGACAGAAGTGCAAGGCATCTTACCAGCCTAGACTTTTGAGAAGCGGAAGCGTGCAGCCAATGTGTACGTTCTGCTGACTCTGAGCATGTTTTGGGGACCATGGGGATGACATCATGGGATTCCGACGACTAGCTACTCGTGTTGGGGTTGATTGATCTAGTCGGATCTGATACCTATCAGTCTTGTGTTGCCCACACGATATGTTGTGTTGCAAAGCACAGCAGTACTTGCCCTTTCGTTCCCTTCACGCATTACTTATCCTCCGATGCAAAGCAAGATGGAAGAGATACGAAGTACTGATTGACCCGCTCACAGGACCGGAAGATGATCTGTGAGATTCTCGTCAACGGTCTTGCCCGTCAAGAATACCGTGGTTATGATTCCGCCGGCATTGGAATCGACGGTGATAAGCCTGGAGAGATGTTTTTTTTCAAAGAGGTCGGCAAGGTCGCCGGACTCCGCAAGCGCATCGCCGAATCCACCGTCGACACCACCAAGACCTTCGTCTCCCAAGTCTCGATTGCGCACACCCGCTGGGCTACTCACGGACCTCCCTCCGAACGCAATTGCCATCCTCTTCGTTCTGACCCCACCGCTGAGTTCACCGTTGTTCACAATGGCATCGTGACGAATGCCGCTGCTCTTCGTCTCGTTCTGCAGAAGCGCGGATACAAGTTTGAGAGTGACACGGATACAGAAGCTGTCGCTATCCTCTCCAAGTACATCTACGACTCGCAACCTGATAAGCGTCCCAGTTTCACTGAGCTTGTCAAGACTGTGCTGAAGGAGCTTGAGGGCTCCTTTGCATTTGTCTTCAAATCTTCCCACTACCCCAACGAGGCCGTCACTGCTCGCCGCGGTTCGCCGCTCCTCATTGGTGTTAAGACCGAGAAGAAGCTCAAGGTGGACTTTGTTGACGTTGAGTTTGCTGGGCCAGAGAGCGATCCCAAGAGCGCTAACACTCGTACGTGTATGTATGCATCACATGGTGCACCGTTGATGGATCATATCTTTCCTAGTCGCTCCGCCGACCTCGCCAGGAGGTCTTCTTGCACCTCCATCCACTTCGAGCATGCTTCGCAACCAATCGCGTGCGTTCATGTCAGAGGATGGTCTCCCTCAACCCATCGAATTCTTCGTCGCCTCAGATGCGGCAGCCATTATTGAACACACGAAGCGCGTTCTCTACCTCGAGGATGACGATATCGCCCATATCGCTGATGGTGAGCTTCACATCCACCGTCTCCGCCGTAACGAAGAGAGCGGTGCTCCTCAAGCGCAGCACCGTACAATCGAGACGCTCGAAATCGAGCTCGCAGAGATCATGAAGGGCAAGTTCGACCACTTCATGCAGAAAGAGATCTACGAGCAGCCCGAGTCCGTCGTCAACACCATGCGTGGCCGTGTGAACTTCGACCAGCACCGCATCACGCTCGGCGGTCTTCGCGCATACCTCAATATCATCCGCCGTGGTCGCCGGATCGTATTCTGCGCCTGTGGAACGAGTTACCACTCTGCCATCGCGACCCGCGCGATCTTCGAGGAGCTCACAGAGATCCCGGTATCGGTCGAGCTTGCCTCGGACTTCCTCGACAGAAAAACGCCTATCTTCCGTGATGATGTATGTGTTTTCGTCAGCCAGAGTGGTGAGACGGCCGACAGCATCCTCGCGCTCCGTTACTGCTTGGAGCGTGGTGCACTGTGTGTTGGTGTCGTCAACACTGTCGGCTCGACGATCTCGCGTGAGACCCACTGCGGTGTCCACATCAATGCTGGCCCTGAGATTGGTGTTGCTTCGACCAAGGTAGAGTAAAGTGGACCCGCACACCCCGTTTCGTATGCTGATGGGCTATATTTTCTATCTAGGCGTACACGTCCCAGTACATCGCACTCATCATGATGGCTTTGCAGCTCTCCGAGGACCGCATCTCGCTCACTGAGCGGCGCAACCAGATCATTGAGGGTCTCCATGCGCTTCCCGACCAGATCAAGAAGGTGCTTGACGGTGACAAGTCTCTTCAGGAGCTCGCCAGAGGTGTGCTTGCGAACCAGCGAAGTCTCCTTCTCATGGGTCGTGGCTACCAGTAAGTCCGCTCGTCCCGCGTTTGCCGCTATATTCGCTCATCAGCACATAGATACGCGACGTGCTTGGAGGGCGCGCTCAAGATCAAGGAAATCTCCTACATGCACTCCGAGGGCATCCTTGCCGGCGAGCTCAAGCACGGCCCGCTGGCGCTCATCGACGAGAACATGCCTGTGATCATCGTGATGACGCAGGACTCGCTCTATCCGAAGGTGCAGAGCGCATACGCGCAGATCACTGCACGCAAGGCGCAGCCGATCGTCGTGTGCAACGAGGACGATGACGCGATCCCCAAGGACTGCAAAACGATCCGCGTCCCGCGCACCGTCGACTGTCTTCAAGGCCTGGTCAACATCGTCCCGCTCCAGTTGCTCAGCTACCACCTTGCGATCAAGAACGGGTTCGACGTCGACTTCCCGAGGAACTTGTGAGTGTTCCGCGCTGTGAGGTAGTTGTGCGTGCTTACTGACGATTGATGACATGGCATGCAGGGCCAAATCGGTCACGACCGAGTAGTTACGCTCCCCGTCCAACATGCGTGCGTTTGGGGTATGGGGAGGAACGGTTGCGCTCCAGAATCAGCTCTAGGGCGCCCAGGAAGGGGGTACGTATGGATGCCATCATGGAAGGAGTAAGGTTCTGTATGAATGAAGCAAACGCACGGACGATCGTAGCAAAGCGAACATTGGAGGTCGCCCACACTGGGCATTGCTCCCCCCCCC